>APFE030234092.1:104848-159822 GCA_000404065.3 Pinus taeda | reverse complement strand
AAAAGTCTTGGACAATCATTCCAAGGTATTTGAGACTCCCAAAGGTCTCCCACATATTCTTGATTAGGATCATGATATTCATTTGATTCCAGGAAGTGTTCCTCCAAACATCAAGTCATACAGATATCCCTATGCCCAAAAGAGTGAAATTGAATGTATGGTTGCAGAAATGTTTGAGGCTGGTATAATTCAACCTAGCCAAAGTTCTTTCTCTTCTGCAGGAGTATTGGTGCACAAGAAGGATGGATCATGGTGCAAGTGTCTAGATTATAGGGAGCTCAACAAGCTCTCTATTAAAGATAAGTTTCGCATTCCTGTCATTGATGAATTATTGGATGAATTGCATGGATCAATTTACTTCACCAAGTTAGATCTTTGTTCAGGATATCATCAAATCAGAATGAATACTCAAGACATTCCAAAAACAACATTTAGAACTCATGAGGGTCACTATGAATTTTTGGTCATGCCTTTTGGCCTTACCAATGCACCTTCTACATTTCAAGGTTTGATGAATTCCATTTTCAAACCCTTCCTTACAGAATTTGTGTTAGTATTTTTTGATGATATAATAGTCTACATCAAGTCTTGGAAGGATCATGTTGAACATGTTGACAGGTTGCTACAACTATTAGAGGAGAAACAATTATATGCAAAAAGATCCAAATGTTCCTTTGGATTAGAAGAGGTGGAATATCTGGGTCATATTGTACCTCATGGAGGAGTTAAGGTAGACCCTAGCAAAATTAAAGTCATTAAGGAATGGAAAATCCCCACATCCATAAAGCATTTGTGAGGATTTCTCGGGTTGATAGGGTATTATCGCAAGTTTTTTAAGAGTTATGGGAAAATAGCAGCACCTCTAACAACATTGTTGAAGAAAGATGCATTTTCATGGACTCCAGAAGCAACAAAGGTCTTCGGACATCTTAAAGAATCAATGTACCAAGCACCAGTCTTAGCTACACCAGACTTCACAAAAACCTTTATTGTGGAATGTGATGCTTCAACAAATGGAATTGGTGCTGTTTTAATGCAAGATGAAAGACCCATTACTTTCAAAAGTCATGAAATCAAGGGAAAGTATTTACACAAAGCTATTTATGAGAAGGAAATGTTGGCAATAGTACATGCACTTAAGAAATAGTAACCCTACCTAATGGGAAGACACTTCAAGGTAAAAATGGATCATGATAGCCTTAAATACTTTTTGGAACAAAGACTTTCCTTTGAAGAACAAAAAAAATCGGTCACAAAGATGTTGGGTTATGACTTTGAAATCATCTACAAAAAGGGGAAGCAAAATGTTGTGGCAGATGCACTCTTAAGAAAGGATGAGGATGTGGAAGCATTGTTATGCACCATTTCTATTATCCAACCAGATTGGATAAACAAAGCAAGGGAGGAATGGAAGAATGAAGAGGAAGTGTGGGAACTTATTCGAAAGTTACAACAAGATTCCAGTACATATGATACATTTAGTTGGAAAAATGATTCGTTATGGTACAAAGATTGCTTATACCTCTGTAAGAATTCCCAACTCAAACAAAGATTATTCTGGAATTGCACGCTTCTCCCTTAGGAGGGCACTCAGGATTTTTAAAAACTTACCACAGGGTTAAGAAGGAATTTTTTTGGGAGGGCCTTAAATTAGATATTCAAAAGTTTGTGGCGGAATATTTGCTTTGCCAGCAAAATAAAGTTGAAACAATTAAGAATTCGGGTCTATTACAACCTTTATCCATTCCAAGCCAATGTTGAGAGGAGGTTTCAATGGATTTGATCACAGGTTTACCCAAGTCAGAGGGAAAGAGTGTCATCATGGTGGTAGTTGACAAACTTACCAAGTATGCACACTTTTGTGCATTATCACATCCATTTAAAGACAATACAATTTCTAGTGCATTTATGGAAACAATTCAAAAGCTACATGGAAAGCCAAAGATTATTGTAAGTGACGGAGATCCCATTTTCACTGGAAATTTTTGGACAAAATTATTTTCTTGTCTTGGTACTCAGTTTGCTCATAGCTCATCTTATCATCCTCAATCTGATGGGCAAATTGAGATATTAAAGAAATGTTTGGAACGATATCTTCGTTGCTTTGTATCTGATAAACAGACACAATGGGTCAAATGGTTGCCTCTGGCTGAATGGTGGTATAACACTTCCTTCCATACAGCAACAAAAATGACCCCATTTGTGGCACTTTATGGATATCAGCCACCATCCATCACATCATATTTAAGACAAACTTCAATGGTTCATGCAGTGGAACATCACATCGAGCATCAACAACAAGTTCTCCAACTCTTAAAAGATAACCTCATGTTGGTGTAGAATAGAATGAAACAACAAGCAGATCAACATCGTAGCGAAAGAAGTTTTGATGTAGGTGACTGGGTATTCCTACGGCTACAACCATATAAACAAATGTCCCTCAAGCTAAGAAGGATAATAAATTGTCACCAAAGTATTATGGTCCGTACAAGGTGTTGCTAAAGATTGGTACTATGGCATACAAATTGGAGCTTTGTGCAAGTTCTCGAGTGCACCCAATTTTCCATGTTTCATGTTTAAAGAAGGTTATAGGTGACAAGCTCCCAGTTCAAACAATATTGTTAGAACTTGATGAGGAAGGAAAAATTATATTGGAACCAAAACCAGTCATAGAAACAAGAACTCAACAGCTACGAAATCGATCCATTTCAAAGTATCTCATCAAGAGCAATAACTTATCTGCTGAAGATTCCACATGGGAGAATGAGAATTTTATACAGAAGCATCTAGAACTACTCAAGCATTGCGAGAAACACTTTTTTTAAGGAGAGGGGCATATTAGGTCCAATACTAGTGATGCACCATTACTATTGTAGTTGTATCCCTTATTAATATTGTTGTTCCCCTATTGTCCCCATATTGTCATTACTGTGCCCCATAGAATCCCTCTATTGCTATTTTTGTGCCTTTATATTATTTTGGTTAGGTCAGCTTGGTTATATTGTGACCCCTTAGACTCCTATGTATAGAAAGGAGGTTTTGTCATTTGAATAATCAAAGAATTAGTCATTTGTGCAATGTAAAGGAGGTTTCCCCCTCGAAGAGGCTGAATTCTAAGGCGTTCAACTATATTTTCTATCTTTTTGTGAACTGGTTTCATAACAGTGTGCTAGTGTTCATGTGCATCAACTGTCAACTACATGTTCAGCTCTAGTCAGACTTGCTTCTTGTCTTCACCTTGGTGAGTGTGATGAATGGGTTGGATCACATGCGTGTGGAAAATGACATGCATGCTACTGAATCCCTTACATTATATCAACAACACTACTCACCATGTTCGCTTTGTGCCAGTTGCTGGGATAGATCTATAACTAGTACGGGAACATTTTCATCTGTGAGTGCTTGTTATGCCCCCTGTTGTTTCTGTTATTGTTGCAACTCATTCATGTATTTGTGCAACTTCATGTTCTTCCTTGAGTTACTACTTTAGCACATGCTACTCCTTTGTTCAATTCTCTATCTTCGTGTGATCTTCATGTCACGCCAACACCTCATAGCCTGAGTCTCCAAAGTTTCTTTCATCATCAATGGATTTTCTTGAGCTTGCAAATTTGTTCCACATTGGTGTTGTCAACAACCTTCCTCTTACATTCATTTCATTCGGCATGCTTCCTTCAGCTGTTGTTCATGATGCTTCTCGCTGTGATGTTGATGTTGTTATATCTTGATGTCCTTGTCTACGAACAACTTCATGTCTTCGTGGGTAGGAAAGTTCATATATACTTGATCGACATCATCCCCAAGTGTGCTCTAAACGCTGTCTTCATCTCTTCTCTCCTGGAAACCATTGTACCTGTACTTCTGAAAGGTAGTTGAACACCTGCAATACTTGGAGACATGGCAACACTCATGGCAAGCAATCTATCATTCAAAAACAAAAATGAACTTGAGAACTAACTTGAAACATCCCTGTGTGACTGATCATGAAGGTTGCACAATTTCGGGCGAGAGGTCGGGAGACTGATTGCCAAGACCGCACAAGGCATAGTATGGGCTACTGGAAGGCTAAATGACTACTAGAACTGTGCAATGCACAGTCCGGTTTGGCTACTGACTACTGGAATTACGCAATGCACAATCTAAGATGGAAATGATTGCATGATCAGTGACTGTATTGCGCAATTTTCTGGGCCAACAGTCACTGTCCCTCATAAATGCGTGAAATAGTCCTAGAGAGTAGTGCCTAGGTAGAGCTTTGTATTTTTGGAGAGGAAGACAGAGCCTTCCTTCCCCGGATTGCGCAATGTTGTCTCATTGAAGGCATAGTCTGGGCCGAGGTTTCCTAGACTCACCAACAGGAAACTAAATGTGAATGTGAGTGTGAATGCATGGTGATACAGAGTTTAAGCATAAGTGAATGATCATGTGTTCAAACAGTGAATGCAAGATTCTTAAAACGAAACAACATGCATGTGGGTGAGGTGAGTCGCTAAATGAGTGACTGTTCGTGAAAAATAGTTTCATGCATGCGATAGCGGTGAGATAGCAACAAAGAATGAAACAGAGCTAGTACAAGATAATATGTATCAAAACAAAAGCAAGTGCTCACCGAAAACAAGCAGACAATGTTCATACCAAGCGAAACACAAAAAGTGCTAGAAATGCAACACAAGACAGGTAAAGTGGGCTCACCCCAAAACAATTGAGTTGAATGTGCCGACAACTCCTAGATCCAATGTGGGATGTCAAATATACAAGGGTGATGCGAGGAATGAGCTATGTAGCATCCGGTTCATGAGTTTTTATAAAATCGAGGTTGTGATGCGCATGGCACAAATCTAGGGAAAGCAACACTTGGTGGGAGGTTTCTGAAATGGTCCTTGCATTTAACCTCCAACTGCTAAAAATAGATCCCTGAAACAAGGAAGGCCTTTGCATGCTACCTTGGGAGAAGCATCCTATGCATGCAAGTCTATTTTGCTTGGTCCCGGAAGGAGTCAATCAACTTAGCTGCACATGCAAGAGGCTGGTCAACTGCTAGGAGAAAATGCACATTTATGGTTGCGAGTTGGGCTAGCTGCTCAGAATATTTGCACAACTTACGGGCAACGCAACTGACTACTACCCAGATTTGCGCAAATTTTGGGTTCAGTAGCCTAGCTGGGAAGGAATGTGCAATTTTCTGGGTGAAGCTTGCTCAACAGAATTGGGAAATTCTGGGGCCTAGCAGGTTGCCAGTCAAGATTACATAATTTCTAGAGGGAAGTCTATTTTCCCTTCATATTTGCACAAATTCTTGAAGGCGCTGCTCAGCGTGCTGCTATACCAAGTCCAAATGAACAACCTATGAGGGGAATGCATCAAGGTTTGATCGATATGCTGTCTTTCTGCAAGAAAATCACCGAAGCTTGTGTACTTGATGAAGCAAGTCATACTGATGTGAAGGTTGGTAGGGAGGCTCCAAAATGAAGCTAAGGCAAAATTTTGGAGGGTGGTTGTAGCCGCTACAACAAGATTGTAACATAAAGTAGGCTACATATATAGTTGGGACTTGTGTTCTGAATTAATCCTTAATTTTATGTATGCATGCTGCAAGTGTTTATTGTGTAGGGAATATTCCAGTGAATGTTTTTAAATTTCATGCATTTCTGATACAAGTAGTGTTATTAAAACAAATGTGAAAGTGAATGCACTTAATCTTATGCATGCTTGATACAATTAGTTATATTTTGGTGAACATACGAGTAAATGCATGGCATACTGGTTGAATGTAATAATTGTAACTATTTATACAAAGAAAACATGTATCTCATTAGAATCATTTTAGTGGTGCATGAGACAGAATAAAAAACAGTAAATAAAAAGACAGATGAGTGGCTACATATATCCTTTGGGAACAACTAACAAGCATAGGCTGCATGCAGATATTGAGTATTTTCCAGAAAACTCATAATTGCTGCTATAGATGAATGGCATAGAGAAGAAATGGGTGAAACATAGTATGTGAACTGGGTAAGAAACAATGCATGTAGATGGTGAAATCACTTTCAAATCTTACAGGTGGATACATGCTGCGATAGGAGAAAAGAACAAGAAAGGACACATGTGGTTCAAATAGTTAATACTTAAATAAATACACATTAGAAAGAAAATCAAATTAAAGAAATTAGCTTGTTTCTATGATGGATTTCGGGACCAAACTAAGCACACCCTACTGAATCTAATGGCTCCTAGCTGGTTCATTGGAAGTCGACTGATATTATGATCTAATTTCCTTTCTTGGGGTCTAATCACAATCAAACAAGTTACAAATTATTTTTTCCCAAGATCGTAACCTCGTTAGAACTTCAAAGAAAATTAACATGTTGACCATTACGAAATGAATAGATCATTAACCCATTCTTGAAACAGTTCCATGCACCTTTCATTAAAACAACGAAGAAAAAGGAGGAACTAAATTAATAGTAAGGAGAAAGTAAATTAACAGTTCATAGTTTTGTACACAGAGTCTTCCAATTCAGTCATAGTTCAACCCATGAGCCTAAGGTATGATAAATCCAGTACGAGCGTATAAGGGAATGAAACTCATTATACAGATATTCAGAAGAATTAAAGATAGTCACTAGATTATGAATGTAAATTAATAAATTAGCTCACTCATGAATATTAGAAAAAAATAGAGACAATACTCCAACATGCCTTAGGTTTGTTGACCCAAGTAGAGGTCAATTGACTAAATTGAAGTACAACCATGCTACTAAAAGGCATGAGGGCCATCGCAAACATTTCTTAAGTAATTATGCATACTTGAGGTAAACATTCACCCTGGTTCCAATAGAAAATAGGCCATAGGAATAATATTTGCAAGTAGCAAACCCCAAGGAAAGGGTAAGTTCGAAGCCAAGAGATCACCAACTTGGGAAGATAAAAGTAAATGTTAAAGGAAGAGCACCCAATTCCCGCTGAGAGCATCTGAATAGATTTCCACGAATGTGCTTACCTGTAACAACAACCCAAAACACAGTTACTTAAAGCAGAACCATGAAGATTTGAATGAATATGCGAATATGAAAAGAGAAACATAATCTAAGAAAATTATTTTACCTGAGATAGCTTGCGGAACCGAGGTATTATCAACCCTTGTGGAGGCAAGATGAAAATATTACCCTAGTTCAGATAATAGAGGAAACAAACACCAGAACCTGAGAAAATGTAAATAAAACCACAAAGGGAATTCACCCAGGTGCTAAGAGGAAACCTCTAGGCTACATGAAAATGATGGTCCCTATAATGCCTTGGGCCACACCTGCACCATCAAACAAGAAATTTTCAAAATGGGTAGTATATCAAATGACCCTTCATGAAATATGGAAACGAGAAAGGGCATGGTGGAAAATCGACAGAAACATTAGGATGGGGGAAATTACTTGATTTTGGTTGGAGGTGACAAAGCTAGATACCTAGACTTTGCCATCACCCTGCTTTGTACTCAAACCCTCCTTCGAAATACAAAGATGTGATGGAGTCTCCCAACGCTCAATAGGATGTTGGGTTATGCTCTGGTAGCAAAGCTGAGCTAAACCCTTGCAACGACAGAAAGAAAACCAATCTCAGGAGGTTATGCATCGAAAATAAAGAAAAAAAGGAAAAGCAAGATCCACTGTTTTGTCAAAACCCACAAGGGAAACAAAGAATGAACTGCATGCACGAAATTAGGTAGCTAGAGATGGTTAAGGTTAGACCTAAAATACTAGAGTTGTAGATCTATGCCAAGTGAATCTCAATGATCAATAAGTCATTGATACAAAAAATCTTAAGAATTGTGCCATTGTATGAGGTTCACATGGGCATAGATGTACAAGCAATAGTTTATTAGCCAATGCTAACAAGAAATTAGTTGACAAGAGGTTAGGTACAAGGCGCAGTCAACAAGGTGCGACCCATCTGGTGAGAGTGAGAGCACACAAAGTGCCAACTCATCCAAAAGGGAAGAAACATGTTTGCCTCCATAGTGAATTCCCACATGTAAATGTGTAACCTATCTTGGGTAGAGCGTTAAAGGCCAAGGTTGGGGTTGAAATCTTGAATGGGCATGGTGGGTAGTTAGGAAAAAATCATAAAGGGTGTGACTAATAACAATAGAATGGTTCTAAAAAGCTTAGGATATGTAGTATACATGTAGAATTACAATCAAAATGAAAAATAAATAAACGAAGGACTCTAATCTAATTGTTATACATTAATTTGTATTATTACACCGACCACTTGTAATAACCTTCACCATGCATACATTGACATTGTAAAATTGTGGGGCATTTTTTTTTTTTTTGGGTATGTTTAGAGGATTTGTTACAAATACAGCGTAAAAATATTCTCTATGTACTCTACCACCTATCTCTCGGTTATGAAACAAAATTCTCTCGAAAGAATGGAATGCCTCTTCCTCTTAGTGGCCAGGTTATAACACAACTCGATAACTTACTAGTGGTTAAGTTTGACTACATCATATCTTAACTAGAGTTAAAATATAGAATACTCTAGATTATTTTACATCAAAAACATGTGGCTAGCCCCTTTTCCATGAATAATGGGGGTTGACATGACATCCTCCTGAATTATAGGCCTAAAAATAAGAAGGTCAACCTCTGAGTGGCATAATGTTTTCATACAAACTTTGATTGATGCGCTTCTTGTGCCGCTGGAAATATTTTTTTTTGTAGACCAACGTGATAAGGTGAAAATCCAAAGAGACAAATTTTTACCCCCCAAAAAACATCGTTTGATGCCTGAAAATGCTCCCTAAAGGTTTTAGACCCTGTTTCGCCAAACTAGGTCCTATGTGTAAAAATAGTCTTGTGAGATGATTCCTCAACTTTTTCCACTCAAAATTCATTGAGATCGATGAAAAAAAATATAATAATCCAATATAGACCGTCTAATTTGTACTCAACTATTCTTCTCTTCATCCCCCACCTTTTATTGTCCTACAAACATACCATGTTAGATAAACCAAATAGAATATATAATCAAAATCGTACCTCAATGTATCTTAGGGGAGGCTATTACCTATTCACAAGTTAGTCCATATTATCATGATACGTGATAATATCAAGAACGTAACTGTCATGCAAGAAACCACAATGATGATAATAAACATGCATATATCCATAATGCATATAATAACAAATTAACTATTAGTCATGAATAAATGATGCACATGCATATGACCACACTAATTAACTAGCATATAAAATGCATGTAACTACCATAACAATGGTCAATTAACCATAATGCGCATGTGCCAAACATATAGAGCTACATGAAAATCTACTTTTACCCTAAGGTCAAGTGCTGCAACCTCACTTTGATAACACTTTGTAACATCACACCCCTTATTTACTCGCTTTTACAAGCTCACCAGGATAAACATGAGTTGAGATATATTACGCGTGAACCAAACTCCATGATTTTGTTCTAGAATTTAGGTCTAACTTACCAACTTATCAAGTATTTCTTGCACCACTATAAAAATGTGAAATTTTCTAAACTGAAATTATGCTACTGTAGGCACTGATTTATTTCACCTACTTATTATTGACAATAAGTTATTTACAAAATCCCTTCAACAAATATTAAAATAAATTCTACTGTAGTTATCACACAATTACCCAGAGAAAAAATACATGCACAAGAAACAATCACATCAACACGGTTATTTTGGACAATTGTCTCCAGAAAAACCCAATGTGGGAAAACCGATGCAGCAGATGAGGGCTTTATTAATCTTCAGTAGTAATTACTTTTATAAGGAATGAGTTTATAGAGAAACTGAAAGAAAAAACCTAAGACTTTCCCTTTGAGACATTATGACTCTTTGGAGACACTGATCCTGCTCATGTGTCACACCTGCATCACTCTGCGTGGCCCAGTGTGGCTCTAAGTGGCTCTCTGTCCCTCTATGTCAGCTATGCATCTCTCCTCTAGACTGTGTCTCTATTTGTGCCGTCTCTCACTGTCCTTGCATCGCCTCCTCCTTGGTTACTGCCTACTTCTAATGCCCTCCTCTTCCTCCACCCTGCAACTCTCCCTCTAAAATCGATCTCCTCTACTTGAGAATCAATTTTCCTTGAGATACTGAGTATCTTTCGGTGTGTCTCCAAATGTTCCTCAAGTCTTCTCTTGTCTTTTCCGCTTAAGGAATCAACAGTCGAGATTAAGTCCTTAATCAATGGCTAAGATTAAAACATACTTGATCCTTATCTCTTAGAAACTTCTCACACTTATCTTTATTAATATTCATTAATATTTTCATTTTCTTAAGTTTAGACTTAGGAACCCATTAAAAATATTAATTATTCTAATAACTCCTCGTTCAGGTGGAATTTCTCAAAATAATTTCTGGGTCTTGGAGATCTCATGTGCCTTAACCTCTCCCCCAAATTTCAAGGCTAGATCGTATCCGATGCGACCAAAAATCAACACTCCCTCTTAGCAAGGAATGTGCTCTATCAATGTTTCACTATAGAAACATCACACTGATCTTCCACATCGGTACCTGTGTTGATACTTGGCCTACTGCCTCATGTCCCCTGTACTGTTGCTTCCTCTACTGCTGCCATTTCCACTACCAAACCTATACTGCAACTCCCTCTCAACATGTTGCATCATGCTTCCCATAGCACTGCCACTGCTAACCGCTACACTACAATGCTTGAAACTTATCCATTTCTATTACTGAAATGGATTCTTTACCATCCCCATCTTCTCCCTGAAATAAAAAAAACTTTGTTCTTCCTAGAACCTTGGTGAGCATGTCTACCACCTATTCTCCTGTAGGAGTGTATCTCAACTGTACTACTTGGACACAATCTCTGACAAAGTGACACCTAATATCAATGTGCTTCGACGGATCATGAAATAATGGATTCTTAAAGAGCGTGATGCAACTCTAATTATCAAACATGATCCTCATCGCTTCGATCCTTCTCATGAATAGATTCATAAGAAATTTCCTAAGCCATATGGCTTCACACAAAGATGTGATAGCTTGCATATATTCTACTTTAGCTAAGCTCAAAGCCACAGATTTCTATTTCCTACTGCACTCAGAGGTCATTCCTGATCCAATGTTGAAATAGTGCCCAGTTTTACTTTTCTGATCTATTGAAATTTCAGCCCAATCTGCCTTAGCAAACCCACTCAGTTTGATGTCATTGCCTCTTGTGTACAATAGTCCATGCTCAATTGTTCCTTGTATATACCTGAGAAAATGTTTGGTTGCTGCCTAGTGAGCGCTCTTAGGTTCTATAATGAATTGACCAGGGGTGTTGATAGCTTAACAAATGTCTAGCCTCGTATTGACCAAATACATCAGGGATCCTACAAGCTACCTATACAAGGTGGGATCAATGTCTTTATCTTTTGATGCATAAATATTCTTCCAATTGGTGATCATTGGAGTAGCCATAGGTCTAGAATCATGCATCTTGAATCTCTTCAAGATTTCTAGGGGCATATCTCCCTTGTCCATGGAAGATCTCACCCTTCTCCTGCCAAACTTCCAACCCCAACAAGTTATGCATCTATCCCAAATCCTTCATATCAAATTCTGTGGCTAGCTTCTTCTTCCAATCTTCGATGAGCATCGATGATCCTGTTAGAAAGAGATTATCAACACATAACACTAGGATTAGAGGCTAATTCTCTTCGACCAGATAGTGGAGGTTAGAGTCTGCATCATTCTTAATGAACGCCATCTTCTGGAAGTAGCTAGAAATTCGATTGTACCATGCCTTAGGCGCCTGTTTAATCCCATACAAGACTTTCCTTAATCCACATACATGAGATTTCTTATCATGTGTCTCAAAAGCTTCTGGTTGTTCAATATATAATCCATCTTCTATTACCCCATTCAAGAATGTCACCTTGACATCCATCTGATGAATCTCCCACCACATCTGTGCTGCAAGAAATGTTGCTGTTCTAAAGAAGTATACCTAGCTACTGGGGAGAAGGCTTCTTCATAGTCTATCCCTTCCTTCTGAGCATACCCCTTACACAAAAGATTGGCTTTGTATTTCTCCACACTGTCATCTGCAACATATTTGACCTGTAGATCCTGTTGTAGCATTTTTTAGTTTTGGTAAGTTAGTATCAATTAGTCAGAAAAATGATGATATATTTCAAAAAATGTTACATTAGGATATGGACAAAAAGAATATCAAATAAAAACTATTAGGGATATTTTTATGAATAAGTCCATATCAAATAAAATGATAGAATAAATTCCCTAAAAATGGAGGCAAAAAGAAAATGTTAGGATAGAAAGAAAAGAAAAAAATAATAAACTCTAAAAGTGTTGCAAATCCAAATGCCACTCTCTTAGTATAGTTTAGTTTTGCAAATAAAATATTGTGCAGATTGTTAAATGCCACACTAGCTCATATAATCCAATTGTACAGTTTAATCATAATTGGATTTTATTTGAATTATTTATCAATAGGTAGAAAACAAAATTGGCTCAATAGTTTAATTTGAGCGAATGGAGGAAATAAGGGATAGATGTAGATTAGTCATTAAAAGGAAATATGAGTTGCTAGCCTAAATGCACTCGGATGAATAAATAAAATGTTATAAGTGTAAAGGGTAGGTAGACATATGAGAAATAATTGGAGCATGAAAGGATTTTATCCTAAGTTGTAACATGTGAAGCACGCAGTTTACATGTGACCTTTTACCGCCACTCCATGTTAATATCCACATCCACTCCATGTCACTTCTTCTATCCAATCAATTGTCGCCTTTCCGTTATTCATTTAATTCATAACTCCCGTGAATTTATGTCCCAAAGACCCATTAATTAATACTGTTGGATAATTAATGTAGATTTAACCGTTCATTCAACAACTCCGCTCCAATTTTTCCGTTAAAACCCCCATTCCTCTATGAAAATGGTTACACACTGCATTTCTATAACCAAATTTATGAATGAAGATTTCCTCCTTACAGCTCAACGAATATTCAACACTTAAGCACTTAGTTTGTCCTTTCTGGAAGAAAGGTGACATCTAGGTCCACTTGTCTCTATTCAGTCATACTGTTTTTACTATTATCACTCAGTTTCAAATATTTTTTTTTCCAATTCCATCACTTCCAGTTTGCAATTCATCTGATAAGATGCCTCCTAATGGAAAATAAATTGTAGAAATCCCAAATCCTCTTATTCATCCCCAACTTGACTTCCATCATACTCCCCTGGTCGACAGAGATTGTAAGATAATTGAGTCTTCATCTCAATTTGATTTATATGAAATTTATTGCTAGATGGAGGAACAATTAATTGATTAGACAGATGAAATATGATTGTGGGACTCCCTCCTTCCCCACTACATTTTCCCTCAAATTCACAGAGCACTTGAATTTGTCAGGAAATTCCATGAGTCCTATGATCCCATTCAAAGAGAAATCATTTCACACATAGGAGAAATCCTCTATTTCATCAATGTTGAGTCCATTAAAAAGATGTTGCAAGCTCCAAATATTACACCAACCCATCCTTTTTCTCATGAAAGCTTGAAAGAAGGTTATCAAAAGCTAAAAGATCCTAAACTCTTGAACATTTCATAGCTATAGATAGTCATATGCCTAAATGAAACCCTCCCTATGATTCATACATGTTCCCTGATAGAACCAAGAAAATCGCCAATATTTTGTCCTATTTGCTTGGTTACAATTCTGATCAATATGTAATGAAGCTATCCTAGGTTTCTTGTCCATCTTTTCTGTTGATTCCAAACCCACTGTTCTCTATAGGTTTATCCAATTCCTAGCTGAAGCCATACATGAGAATTTTTTCCAGTTTAACACTGAATAAGTATTCAACTATGCTTCAATACTTGTGTACCCTTTTATATACTTTCAGGGAGATAATTTTCCATTCACCTTACAGAAGCTAGATGAGGAAGGCAAACAGCAACTAGTGATCTTTTGGACTACAATGGGAAAGAAGGAGAAAGAATAATTTACCTGTAAATAGTTCATAGAATTGTTTATTCATCCAGATTTTAGTCTTATGAGAAGCACTCCAATACCAAGAATCAGTGATGAAGTTGTGAAAGTGTTGCAACTAGTTGATCAAGCCACAACAGGAGATTTGTATGTTTACCGAAACTACACAGAAATCAGGGTTTATGGTTGTGAGCTTCCACCCTACAAACTTCCCAAGTACCTTCCCATTAGAATATTTGCACTGGAATATATTAGGTAGAGGTTAAATGTAGATGAACTACACTTTGTGGCAACAAAGAAGAAATCACAATTCAAGCTAAAAGCTTAGTTCGGTCCATTCATTTGCAACACTAGAGTAGCAGGAGAAGAAGCAAATAGGTTATTAAAGGAAATGAAGTTTGGTCTCAGTTTCACTTGGTCTTATGACCCAATGGTAGTGAATTCTAAATTTAGGGTTGAAAATAAGTTTACTGCATATCACCATATAGCTAGACCTAAAATAGAGCAGTATAAAAATCAGCTAGAATGGAAAGAGAACACCCTTCAAGAAGCTGAAGAGCGGGCAATTTCTACTTCAAATATGCAAACTCCACTTGCATGGGAAAAGAAAACTAAAAGAGCAAGGGAATAACAGTCATCCCTTACAACTGAAGGATCAAGCCAGGGCTTTAGGATTGTGCATAGAAATAAGAGACCTAGGATCTCTATAATTGTTGGAGCAACACATGAATCTTAAAAAACGACATTTGATGGACTTGGAGAGACTGTGACTTATACATAGTCTGGTTGGTAGTCTACCTAGTCCCCAACTCATTCCACTAATTCTCAAGAACAACAGGTAATTCAGACCAGTGGAAGCATTTAGAAGGATAAGGAGGAGGAAATCTTCCATGTTTTCAGTGACATTAGAAAGAAGAATGAAGAGTTGAAATTGAACACCTACACCCAGTTTTGGAAACATTCCTCCAGCTCTCAGGCTAGACTTCTTTCAGCTTTTGATTCTGAGAAGGGAAAAATGTAGATAGCTTTCTTGCAAGCTCATATTGAATAGCCCAGGACTCATACACATTATTAGAAGCAATCCTCATTTGACTTTAATGTAAAATATGTGCATCCAATTGATCAAATTGAGATGCACAAACAAACTGGATAGATGATTTCTTCCACTTTAACTCATACTACCATGAGTTTGTCAAAATTGTAGGTCACCTTGGCCAATACATAGTCATAGCTGAAACTAGAAAAGGTTTCCTCACTGGCAAAGGAAACCAAGATCGAATCCTTGGAAGATGTGGTGCTAAAGATGGGATATGATCCCTCAAACATAAATGCAGTAGAAGAACTTGTTAATAAGAAAAATGTTGAGCATTTAGTGTTAAGGAAGCATCTCAAACTAGCAGCTTCTAAGGATCCAATGGCCAAGGAGATTGAGGAAACCGAGAATCAGAAATCTCACATGATGAAGCTCATGATGGTATAGAATCTACAAATAAAACAGATGGAAGAGAAAATGGAAAAATTGGTCAAAGAGAAAGAAGAATCTATCAAGAAGGCTCAAATTCCAATGGATGTAGTTCCTCTTTTATCAGTCTCAATAGCTAGAGTTTCTACTTCAGGAACAACATCAACTACAGGTACAACAAAAGGAGCTAAAAAACTTGTAGAAGGTATTCAAAATCTGTCCATTGAGACAACTGAAATGAAGACATTCTAGGATGAGTTGAAGGAATTAAAACATATGAAGGCAGTTGCAAATAGTTCACATGCACCCGAGTTGCAGAGGACAAAAGTTCAGAGTGAAGTTTTGTAGAAGCAAATAAAAGAGTCATACCTTGGAAAAAAACTAGGTTTGGCAAAGGAAATTATATTGGAAAAAATTACAAAACCAGTCAAGGGTATCTAGCCCTATGTCAAGATAATCTTTGATCAAAAAGACTTGTTGGAGAAAGCTCGAGAAGTTGTGGAAACTATTTCTAAAGAACTTGAGGATATGCCATAAATTGCTTCTGAAATAATCAAGTTCCTCAATTCTAAAGACAGATATGAGCTTGAAGTATTGGGTATAAATGATAGGACAACAACTATATGGAAGTAAAGAAGATCATCACCAAGAAAAAACTCATCCTTCAGTTGGAGGAAAAGTGCAATAGTGTGAATACTATAGTTCAAAGGTTTTTCAGTAGGTTAGAACCTGGACTAGCAAGGGTATGCCCTCTATGCTTGTGATACATGAAAAATTAATGCCCATTGAGGATTATGTTTGAAAGATTACAGAGGTGGGTACCAATTTTTCTTCAACTTCAAATATAAGAGGTGCAACAACACCAAGGGTTGTGTTGAATGCACTCATAGATTTCCTTTTCATCCTAGATGAAATTAGGCATATATTTCTAGTAAAACCCACTTTTACTAAGCATACAGAGATGGATGAAGTCTATAGGAGGGTAACTAAGTTATCTATCCTAGATAAGAAACGTTGGGAGGAATTAACTGATTTACTTGACCAAAAAGGTGATAAAACAACATTCAATATTTATTGGGACAGTCATCACCAACTCAACAATTCTCAGTTTTTTCAGCAACAATCATCAACATCTCAACACTAAAATAGTGACAAATCGACTATCAGTTTATATTCTTGATTTTGTAATTATCTATTTTTGTAAAGAAGCTTAAGATATTTTCTCAGTTCTCAGATTGTATAAATAACTCTATTTCACGAGTTATTAGAGGTTGCAGCCTTGAAGAAGCATTTCTAAACATTGAATGTACTTGAATTTTCTGAATCATTAATACAAAAGAAAATGGATTGTAAATTCTGATTCATACAATTTCGTTTTTCTGTAAGTTTTTTCCAGTTTTATTTCATAGTGTTTTCTTCATGTTCTTATGTTTTACAAAGATAACTAAGTAGGAGTAGTTGTGTTTCAATTATTCTTATAAGCTTCTAAAGTGATCATCTATAAAGAGAATAAATTATATAAACTGCTTGTTTTATTAATTCTCTCTAAATCATAATATCATCAACATCTGTTGTAAGCTTAATCATATTTTGTTAAACCTTCTGAACATAGTTTAAAGGTTTTCTTACTTATGATTATTCAATTTTCAATTTGAAGACTGTGATAGTCATACCATCTCTCTATTTCTGCTCACCACCATGCAAGCTATGTCACTGTGTGAATTTTAATAACAAACCACTGTTTAAATATTAATACTATTCAACAAGTTAGGTATCACTGTTTTAAATCTATTTCATACATTGGTCCTCCAAATTAAAACAAAACCCCCAAAACGAACATCTTAGGTGCACTGGCATGAAAGCTGACCATTATCATCTCATAGATACAACATCAATTTGGTGCCGTTGTTGGGGATTTGGATTTCATTAAGTTTTCCTGGGTCAACGATATTATTCCTATTCCTTTAAGGTGATTAAAGGTTTAGATAGGTCAAAATCCTTCACCTGATGACTGAGCTGTATCAAACTGGCACCTTCTAAGCACACTAGATCCCATTCTAAATCTGACACAGTTAGTCCTCTATTAGATCCACAAAGACTTATGATAAAGGCTAGTTCTAAAAGAAGACATCAACCATCTTCTTCTACTTCAGCCTTGCAGTCTGAAGATATATTACAATTTGATCCCTATAGTAACATTCCATCTAATCCAGAGTACACTCACCTATCACGTAGGGTTTTTGAACTCTTGGATAGGGGAGTTGATTTAAAATCATATTTCCTTATTCATTCACTTGAATCTCATCTAGAACCCCCACTTCCACCGAGATCACCTAATTTTGAGTCCGACCTAGGTGTTCATCTAAATGAATACAAACCTACAAAATTTATATCCCCCACCACTTATTCATTTCATTCCACCTCTAAAACACTAGAATCTTCTACTTCTAAAAAAACCTGAAGAGACCTTTTCCATATATTCAAATCCACTCTTTGAAATTGAAGAGGATATTCATTCTCAGGTCCACAATTTGGTCATTAAAACTCCTTTACAATCATTCAAGAAGTCTCCACCTTCTTTATCTCTTCCTTCTTCACCCCCACATACTAATTCTCCCCCTCTGTCACCATCTCCTTCTTCCTTATCATCATCTTCACAAATATCTCATTCATCATCCTCTACTATGGCATTTCAACCCATCGTACAGGAAAGATATGTAGCTTTAGTTTTACCTCCAGTCCTTGATGCTTTCCCTAATGGATATTTAAAGCACCTTCCTAGATATAATGGTGATATGGGTCCCTCAGCTAAGGATCACCTTCAAGCCTTTCTAGACTTTACAGATAACATGAACATAGAACGAGAAAATGTTTACATGAGGTTGTTTGTTCATTCGCTTGAGGGAAATGTGAGGACTTAGTTTAGGTAGTTACCTACCAATTACATCAGGAGCTGGGAAGAATTAACAAATATATTCAAAAATCAATGCGGAGTGAAGAAATATGCTCTTTAATTTTTGAATGAGTTTGAAGAACTTAAAGGAAAATTTGGTGAACCTGTCTCTAATTTTATCAAAAGTTTCAACAAAATTTATCATAAGATGCCCCCTAATTGCAAACCACCTATAGCAGCAGGTAAATCTAGGTTTTCAAAAGCTTTTGAAGATGAGTTTGTTGTGATGTTAAGAGAAATAAATTGAAGGACTCTTGAAGACATGCAAACTAATGCTATATAGGTGGAATCAAATAGGTCTACCTCAGGCACTTTAAAATCTAAAGAGGAAAAATCCCAAAGAAAACTTAAATCAACTCAAGAGGCCTTAACTTCCTCTAAAAATAACACTGAAGACTCTAAAATAGATGAAATAATTTCACTTCTTAGAAATATCTCCAATAGAATTTCCAAGATTGAGACTCAACCTAGAAACATTCAACAAACGGTCACTCGACCCCAAAATCAAAATGAAGGTTAATACAAAATAAATTCACCATTACAAATTATTCAAAGGCCTAGTAATGATCAACAGGTTCCAACTCCTTTATTGATGGATGATAAACAACTCGATGACAATACTATGACTATAACTGAAGATATTAATAATATGGATACCTCTTTTGGTGAGACTGCTATTATTCCTCTCTCACAACAAAAGAAGGTTCAGCAAGATCAAGAATCCTCACAGGTTTCCGAATACCATGCCTTTTCTGAATTCCTAATTGCAGAACTAAACAAAAGATATGATATTAGGCCCAGACCTAGTCCCGGAAGACCCCCTAAGGAACCTCCAACAATTAAACCTCATATCAAAGCTATTGAAACTCAAACAACTATTATTCGACCATTAAATCAATCAACTGATAGTACTCAAATTGAAAAAATGTTTTAATTGCACTTAATGTTAAAAATGAGTTAGAAAGAGTTAAAATCCCTATACCACTTTTAGAACTTTCCAAAAACTCTGGATATAAAAATCAAGTATCCAAATGGATACAAAACACCTCGGTTGATGCTGAAAGTGATATCATTAGTCTTCAAGATGAAAAACCAACATTTGTTTTTGGTCTGAGCTCAGACATGGTAGATGAAATAGTACACCCTTTCTATGTGACTCTTAAAACAAATGGTTCTATGCTATACAATTGTATGCTTGATTCTGGAGCATCACATAATCTCATACTAAAAAGTATCATGGATCATTTAAATCTTGACATAACTAGATCCTATCATGATTTGTACACCTTTGGTTCCAAAAGGGTGACTTGTCTAGAATTGATTAAGGATTTAGTAGTCACTCTTGCTCAAATCCTAGTAAAGAGCATAGTGTTAGATATATTTGTCATAGATATCCATCCCAAATTTGGAATGCTCATTTCAAGGTCTTGCTGTGACAAATTAGGGGGAACTCTTCAGATGGACATGTCTTATGGTACTATTCTAGTTTATGGGGGAGAGAAACTAAGGATGTATAGAGAGGTCAGATTTGTGTAGATTGTTTGCAAAACAGATCAACCAAGAAACCATCCCATATATGAAATTGATCAAGATTTTGGTTGTTTCCAACTTTCTTCAAACCAAACACATGAAACTCAAGTAAAAATTGAAGATGTAATTGAAAGACCTGTACCAAATCAGACTGATGCCTGGAAGCTATTATTTGATGGTTCTTATACAATAGATGGAGTAGGAGGTGGGGTAGTATTAATCTCATTGGAAAATGAAAACATTACACAATCATGCAAACTTGATTTGAAGTTACAAATAATGTCACTGAATATGAAGCTTTCCTTTTAGGAATGAAGTTAGCCAAAAGCTTAAAAGTACACAACCTGAGTGTTTTTATTGACTCAGAGCTCATTGTTAAACAAGTTAGAAATCTTTGCCAAACAAAACATCCTAGGCTTAGATCCAAATGAAATGAGGTTTGGGATTCAGTTGAAAATTTCTTCAATGCTTTTAATTTGACTTATATCCCAAGGGATCATAATATTCATGCAGATTCCCTGGTTGTTTCTGCTAGTTCGTTTAAAATTCCTGATCAAACAATGTGCTCTATCAAATACAAGTCAAATACAGGCCATCCATCCTAGATAACCTAAAATAATGGCAGATATTTGAATATGATGAACAGCTAAAATATTTTCTACAGGTTATAGATGAATTTTCAGTTCTACAAATTGATAAAAATACAACAGAAACAATTGAGAATTCAAATGAAAATAATAATTCATATTTCAATTGAACGACTGGGAGCTAGGGTTGGAATCAACACTAGGGTTTTGAGTTTGGGTACCATGGCGGACTGCGCAGGGGGGAGTGTGGCTCCCTCCTATAGTCAGGTTGTTACAGATTGAAGCAAGGATACAGGAATGCATCATTTTAAAAAACCTTTGGAATGGGTTTCAGAGGCAAGAAGCAAAGGAACTTTGGGAAGAAATGAACTTCAGGAACAGGAAGAAGATCAACTGGACACAAACAAGGAGGAGGAGAATGGTCGTAGCAGTAAAATACCTACTTCCACAAGAACTAATGGGGTCTACAAACTGAAGTCAAGCATCATTCCTTGGGTCATATTGAGTGATTCGACATTTAAAGCGCATAGAGATTATATGACAGAACATGCAATCATATGAAAATTCATGGGGTTATGGTTGACGGAGAGGGCGCTACACATATGGATAAGGAGTCATTGGAAGACAAAGGGGGAAATACACCTTCATCTGGGATCTAAGGGCTTTTTCACAGTGGTGTTCACAAGCCTAAAGGATAAAGACAAAGTATTCGAAGGAGGGCCATATTTCTACGCTACTGCAAGACTCTACATGAGGCCATGGATGATAAAATTTGTCTCGGAACATGAAACATTCACATCGGTACCGGTATGGATTAGATTATACTCCCTTCCTCTGGATTATTGGTTACCAGAATCTCTGAAAACAATAGGCAACAAGTTGGGACACTTTCTAAAGATCTTAGAGGCAACTCTAAAAGGAAAATATACATCCTTTGCTTGAATATATGTGGAGATAGACTTATCAAGAGCCTTTATGGAAGCAATAATTTTGGAAGTATATGATGAGGAATGGGTGCAAAGTGTGGACTATGAGCACATCCCATTAAGGTGCCACAAATGCCATGAATATGGGCATTTATTCAAAGACTGCCCAACAAATAATATGGAAGGAAATATGAGAACTACCTTGGATAAAAATCATGAGGGTTTCACGAAGGTTGGGGGCAAAGGAATGGGTGGTAAATTTCCACAAAATAAAATGAATGATAACATACATTCAAGGCATAATCAGTTTAAGATCCTGGAGGAAGAAGAGGGGATCAAGGAAATAGTCCAGGATAAGGAGAAAATAATAAATGAGAAGGAAAAGGAAGATGACATGGAAGGTGTCACAGTAAACAACCAACAAAAGGATGATCTAAGAAGTTGCATGGAGATAAGTAGGGATCTAGAGATGAGTCCAAGTGAAGCGGGTACGGAGGATCATGAACTACAGGAGATTCTAGACAGGGAAAATCTAGATTTAGAAAAATTTCTAGAACAAGGGACAACCATAGGAGTGGACTCCTTACCAAAAGAGGATTATGACAGAGTACAACAGCTCTTTCTATGGATATCACAATCGAAGGGAGTTGGAGTCAAAAGAAATCATGAAAGCTAGGAGCATAGTGGGGTCAAAATGATGGAGAATGTATAGTCACAATCTCCAAATAACTCACGTAGGAAAAGAGGAAGAAAAAGGCAAAATGAGTTGTTGAACGAATGTGGAAAATTATTGATTAACTTAATTAATATGAAATATCTTACTAGTTATTCTTTTACTAACCTTTCGTAATGAAGCTCACAACCTAGAATATTAGAGGCATAGGTAATAGAAGGAAACAAAGAAATCTCAGCAATAGAATTAAAGAAGGAAAACCAGATATGGTTTTTATTCAAGAGACAAAATTCTCAATGGATAAGATTAGAGAAATTCACAATAAGTGGCTAATCAAGTATGAGTATCTAGAGGTGAAATTAGACAACTCGGTGGGGGGGATTCTCACGCTGTGGGGTCCACAGAAATTTTCCATCCTAGATGTTGAAGCAACCAGGAACTATCTTTCTATAATATGTCAACCTGTAGATGAAAGGGTAATATGATCACAAATGTTTATGGACCTCAGAAGAAAGCAGACAAACTCCAACTTCTCATCTCCCTTGAGGATCTTAGAGCAAGACACTCAAATATGCCCTGGATCATTGCAGGAGATTTCAATATGATAAAATATCTTTCAAAGAACAAAGGTGGTATTAGACAGTTAGGAAGGGACTCCATGGCCTTCCAAAACTTCATAATGAACATGGGGCTAGTGGACACTAAAACAATAAATGGAACATTCACCTAGAACAATAAGAGAGGAGGGGCTTCTCAAGTTGCCTCCAAACTCGATAGATTTATTATTTCAGAGGACCTCATTATCACAGGGCCTGCCATGACAACTTCGATTTTTCCCTTTGGAGTATCGGATCACTAGCCTGTTTAGCTAGAGGCAACCTTTATGGGCACACCAAGAAATCAACCTTTTAGGTTTGAAAATGCCTGGCTCTCCCACCCCAAATTCACCAGTAATATTGAAAAATGGTGGAGAGAGGATTTGAACATTCAAGGCACTAGAATGTTCATGCTCCAGTAGAAACTCAAACACATCAAGTCTCGACTTAAAGAGTGGAACAAAAAGGAGTTTGGAGATATCTTCCAAGCCAAAAGAGAAGCTGGGTAGAAACTCTCGGAGATCAATCAGATTAGTATCATAGATGGCTTTACCGATGAGCAACAAAAGCTTATTGACTCTTTGCAGAGAGAATGGGAAGATCAATGCTTTCAAGTGGAAATTTTTTGGAGACAGAAATCAAGAATACAATGGGTCAGAGAGGGAAAAAGGAACACAAAATTCTTTTACAAATCCACGGTTCATAGGGCTCATAACAGAATCACAAAGGTCAAAGACTCTTAGGGATAGAGTTTGTCTCTCACAATAATATGGAATCAATCCTAGTATAACATTTTCTTAGTATAGTAGAGGAGTCTCTGGAGGATAGATCCAGGTTCATCAATCTTTTCACTCAATATATCCCTCAGTTGGTTACCAGAGAGGACAACCATAATCTTAACAGGCTAGTGTCGGAAGAGGAGGTTAGTGAAGTGATTAATGAAATGCAAAATGGAAAAGCCACAGGCCCAGATGGATTCAATGTAGATTTCCTTAATGCTTATTGGGAAGCAGTAAACAAGATGTACTTGAGGTTGTGGAAGACTCAAGAAAATCCAAAACAATTCTGAGGACTGTTAATGCTTCCTTTATAGCTTTGATCCAAAAACAGGAAAATGCCATGACTCCAGAGGGTTTCAGACCCATAGCCTTATGTAATGTGGTGTACAAAATTATTTCCAAAGTGATAGCCAATAGACTCAAGCCCCTTCTACCATCTCTCATCTCGGAGGAGAAAACTGGCTATGTGGAAGGAAGACAAATCCTCAGCAACATCATCCAAGCTCATGAGGTAATACACTCTCTCAAAAGCAAAAAACAAGCTGGCATGATCATTCAATTCGACCTTGCAAAAGCCTATGACAAGTTAAGTTGGTCTTATGTCAGAGCAATTCTAAGAGCCTTTGGCTTCAACCAAAATTGGATAAGATGGGTCATGGCACTCGTAACCATGATAGTTTTTCCATTTTTCTTAATGGGGCTCCATCAAGAACCTTTACACCTTCCAGAGGTCTCAGAAAGGGAGATCTTCTCTCTCCTTTCCTATTCGTCCTCATGATGGAAGGGCCAAGCAGAGTAATCAAAATGGAAAATGCTGAAGGACAGATACAGGGAATCAAACTCACCTTGGATGGAGCAACAAACACTCATCAACAATTTGTGGATGACACAATGTTGTAAGGCATCCCTAAAATCAGGGAATCCCAAGCGATCAAACACATCTTAAATTACTTCGCTATGGCAGCAACCACTGAGGTAAGCATCGACAAATCCAAACTTTTTTTCTTTAACACTAACATTGCTATTAAAAGAAATATTACCTGAATTCTTGGGTTTCAAAGGGAACAACTACCTTCAAGGTACCTAGGCATACCTCTCACTGATAAACCTCTAAGCAAGAAGGTGTGGGATCCATTAATAAATAAATTTCAGGACAAGGTCAGAAAGTGGACATGCGGGACACTGAATTTGGCAGGACGCCTTGTGCTCACACAGGCTATCTTGCAGGCAATTCCCGTTTTCATGTTCTCAGCTCTCCCTAATCCTAAAGGCATTAAGTAGCAAATCAAGAACATAAAGAGAGATTTTCTATGGGGCAGAGGAGAAGAAAAAAAGAAGCGGGCCTTTGTTTCCTGGGACAAGATATGCAAGCCCAAAAGCCAAGGTGGTTTGGGGCTTCATGACCCTGAAGCTCTTAGTAAAGTTTCAAGAGCCAAACTTTTGTGGAGATGGATTAAGGAGCTGACATCTCCCTGGGATAAGCTTTGGAAGAAAAAAAATGCCAGGTATTGGTAGGAGAAGGATCACATTAGAATGTCAGGGAAAATCAAGGGCTCCTATATCTGGAACCTTGCAAGGGAAAATAAAATCATTGTTCATCAACACAGCTTTTGGGAAATTCGAGTAGGGAACCTTGCATGTTTTTGGGAAGATAACTTGCAACAGGAACCCAACCTTTATGAGGAGGAATTAGCAGTTGTCAAGAGTGATATAGATAACAAAGGTTTACTTATGGTCAAAGACTTCTAGGACCAGGAAAGAAATGAAGGAAAATGGAGGAAGTGGAAGGATCTAGGCCACAGTGAGGAGAGTCCTATGAAAGCCCAGATAGATGCTCTCTCCCAGGAACTAGAGAAGGATTCTGGTATCCTCCTTACCTGACCAATTAAGATTGGGAAATAATATTGAAGGTGGCTTTAAACTCAAAGAAGCTAAACTGGAAGTATGAGGATTTAACTATTTGAATCCTGATCAAGTATGGAAAAAAATATGGCAGAGCCCCAGTCGATGAAAATAAATCTATTCATCTGGTTAGTGCATCAAAGGAAAATCCTAGCTAGGGAGAATCTCCTAAAAAAAGGCTTTATAGGTCCCTCCAAATTTTACCTCTGTGACTTACATGAGGAGATGATGGATCACCTTCTCAACCTCTGTCCTTTCACATCCCATGTGTGGGAGTGGGTGGCCTCAATTTTTAGACATAGAGATCCGGATAACCTCAGCATATCCAACACTTTGGAGAACTGGAGGAAGAATTTATCTGGAAATGAAATCATCAATAAAGCCTGGACTCTAGTTCCAGGCTTTGTTACCTGGAATGTATGGAAAGAGCGCAATAGTAGGTTCTACAAAAACAAGGCAAGCACGCCCCAACAAATAATTGACCAAATTTTAAAGTAGCTCAAAGACATAGTAAGAAGTTTGGTAAGAACACTTCCTAGGGAACCTCCTCTACCCCAAGAGGAGAGTATCATTCTTCTGTTGGGTCCTCAGTCCATAATCACTGAGGGCCTCACCAAGGGAGTAGGACAAATAAATGCAGATAGTATCATTTGGAAGCCTCCTCCTTATGGTTTCCTAAAGGCTAACATAGACGACACTTCTAAGGGCAACCCAGGATTAGCTAGCTTCGGAGGGGCTATAAGAGATGAAGAGGGTCAGGTAAAGAAGATCTTCCACAGGCATTTGGGAAAAGCCACTAATAATATGGCGTAGCTTATGGCATTAGAGAAGGGCCTCTTGGATTCGAATTCTCATAATGTCATCATTGAAGAAGGTTCAGAATTAATTATCAGAGCAGCCAAGAAATTATGTAATGGTTATTCTCCAGATAAAGTTTCAAAGAATTGGAGGCTTTTGTAGATCTTTGACCGTATCCATTCCGGCCTGCAAACCTTAAAAACTATTCGCTTTGTTCATGTGAAAAGGAAAGTTAACATGTTAGCAGATCGTTTGGCGAACGAAGGAGTAACCAATATGGATAGGGATTCACGATTTATTTGGGAGCTATTACCCCCAGGCAAATTGTTGGAGGACTGTCTTTATCAGGAAGACAAATATATGGAGCTATGGACTAATAGGATGGAGTGAAACAGTTTAGGAGATAAAGAATTTGGGAGGAGGGCACAAGAACCATCCATTGCACTTGATAAATGGCCAGCGTGGGGTGAAAATAGTTGCAGGTTAGTCAACGAGGCATCCAATGATAATACCATTAGTGGTTTATCCGGCGACGTCTATACGGTTTCTAATTTTTTGGGTCAAGGCTCTAATTCCATTCTGCATGTGACACATAGTATCGATAGGTGAGAGAATAATACTCTGAGCAGGTGGTTATTCTTTGCGCTTTTTGATCATCCGATATCCACATAGATCGTTGGATCCGTGTAGGGGGATCAACAGTGTAGATTGATTATGCAAGTTAGTTTGGCATTTTGGATCCAAAAAAGTCTAAAAGCTGGACTAAAAGTTTTCTTTGGGTCCGTGCTTGATAGATTTTTGGGTGGGGCCCATTTAGATTGTTCAGTCGGTGGCACTCAAAACTTACTATGGTTTTTAGCTGAACTTTGGTGGTTGTCCCAAGGTCCCTCTGTGGGTCTCTTGAGTTATTTTGTAATCTCAGTTCTATGGACCTATCTTCCTCAGAGATCAGGGTTACTTTCTTTCTGTATACTGCTCCCTTTTGTCTAGAGTGTTCGATGCTAAATCCCCAGTTTTCCTTTCTGGGCTTCTCCTATTTTTGAGGGCGTGGCTCGGGTTTGGGCCTAACCAGCTGCCTGACTTACAGAGCTGGGGAGACAACATGTAAATTATGTACCATTGGCTAGATTAATAGAAGGTCTTATTCTTACTTGATAAAAAAAAAGATAATTCATATTTCAACTCAAAAATTGCTAATCATGATATCATTCAGGTGTCTAACAATTTTATTCCCAAAGGTCTCATTCCTTTAGAGAAATTGTTTGATCAAAATGATGTCCTTATAAACCCACAATCAATCTCTCCACAAGATGACATAGAGGAGGTAAACATTGGAACAAATGATGACATTAGGAGCCTCAAAATCTGTGCATCCTTAGATCTTGTAATTAAACCTCAATACCTAAAGTTATTTGTAAAATACAAGGATATTTTTGCATGGACCTATGCTGATCTGAAAACTTATGATACATCACTCATACAACATAAGATTCCTTCAAAACTAGAAGCAAAACCTTGTCAACAAAAACTTAGAAGGATTATTCCAACACTTCTACCAATTGTAGAAAAGGAAATTAAGAAAATGCTAGATGCCCAAATTATTCTCCCTCTTGGATACTCTAATTGGGTTGCTAATTTAGTTCCTCTCAGGAAGAAGAATGGGGAAATAAAACTTTGTGTGGAATTTAGGAATTTGAATAAAGCATCATTAAAGGATAATTATGCTTTAGCCAAAATGGATCAGTTACTTTAGATGGTTTCAGGAGCACAAACACTTTCCATGCTTGATGGTTTTTCATATTACAATCAGATAAATGTTGATCCACCAAACAGAGAGAATACAAATTTTACTACACCCTAGGGTACATTTATGTACTCTAGAATGCCCTTTGGCTTGTCCAATGCTGGAGAAACTTTTCAAAGAGCTATGGACATACCTTTTGTGAGACAAGTAAGCAAATTTGTAGTCATTTATCTTGATGACATAACTGTTTTTTCTAATTCTGATTAGAAACATCTAAAGCACTTGATGAAGGTTTTTGACAGGTTTAGGAAATTTGGAATATACCTCAATCCTAAAAAGTCTCCTTTTGCTATAAAAGAAGGAAAGTTGCTACGCCATATAATCTCAGAAGAACGAGTGGTGATTGATCCCGAACATGTTTCTGCAATAAAAACATTGTCATTACCTAGAAATAAGAAGGAGATCCAAGCTTTTCTAGGCAAGAGTAATTTTTTAAGGAGGTTCATCCTAGATTATGTTGAAATTGCGAAAGATATAACTGATATGCTCCAAAAGGATCACGAAGTTAAATGGATTGTCTCTTCCAGGTATGCATTTGACCAAATCAAGAAAGTTATCTCTGAAGCTCCAACGTTGGCTAGTCCTGATTATACCAAGCCATTTAGTATATTTTCCTTTGCCTCTAAAACAACTGTTATTGTTGTTTTATTACAAAAGAATGAAGATTCCCATGACCAACCTATAACATTTTTCAATAAGGTTATGAGAGATGCTGAGCTTAAGTATGACATAATTGAGAAGCAAGCCTATGCCCTCATACAAGCCTTGAAATCATTAAGGATGTATGTCCTACATTCACCTATTACTGCTTATGTTCTTAATAGTGCTATCAATATTGTTTTAACCCAACCTCACACTGATGGAAAGAGAGGTAGATGGATCACTCAAATACTAGAGTTTGATCTAACTATCAAAACTACAAAGCTAGTAAAGGGTCAAGGATTAGCTAAGCTTGTTAAATTATGGTATGTTCTATGCTTATAACAATTTACTTATCTTTCTTATTATTATCTACAAATTAGCAATCACATGTACATAAAGTAAACTGTACATAGAACATTAAATGATCGACACAAAACAAGCCAAGACAAGAGACACAAGATGTGGTGGCCAGCGAGGGACAAACCCCAATATGGGGAAACCCTTTGATCAAATCTTCCTTTATCTTCAATAATTTACCAGAGAGAAATAGTACAAAGATCTAATTTATATCAGCAACAACAAACCCCAGATCAGCCCTAAACTAGGGCAGCATACCCTAGATCAAAATTGTCAAGTTTCTACTAGTGAGTCGTTCATTGTGCACCAGTCCAAGACTTTGTTGCACACCAGTCCAAGATTCGACGTGCTCCAATCCAAGATTTCGCCGTGCACCAGTGCAATATTTCGTCGTGCACTGGTGCAAGATTTCAGCGCGCACCAGTGCAAGTTTTCACCACACACCAGTGCAAGATTTCATTGCTCATTAGTGCAAGATTTCGCTGTGCACCAGTGCAAGATTTCACCACACACCAGTGAAATATTTCGCCGCACACCAGTGAAATATTTCGCCATGCACCAGTGTAAGATTTCTCTGTGCGCCAGTGAAAGATTTCTCTGCACACCAGTGCAAGATTGCGCCATGCACTAGTGCAAGATTTCGCTGCACACCAATACAAGATTTTGCCGCGCACTAGTGCAAGATTTCGCTGTGTAACAGTGCAAGATTTCGCCGCACACTAGAGGGAGAGAGATGTGATGAGTTGAGTGAGTCCAAATGATGAAAAGGCCTCTTGTATTTATACACATTTTTTGATGATTGAATAGATGCAACTATTGGGCTTCTGAGCCTACATGAGTTATAGGTCGGCTTGATAATTATTCCATAATCAAAATAAACTCATATCTCCATAAATACTTATCGAAATTGGATGATATTTAGATCAATCCTATACCTCTCGATGAGAGGAATCTAATAAAAATATTATTAGCCATGAATAATATTACCCACATGGAGTTTGGCCCTAGTTTCCAATTTTAACACTCCCTCTCAACTAGGGAGAACTCCATTTGCAATCTGTCTGTCGGCCACTACTATTCATCCATCAAATACACTTCCCTATATAGCTTGATCCCTACTCTGCTCTGCTCTGTTCAGTTCTACCCTATTTTGATCTGCTTTTCTCTGCTCTGCTCTGCTTTGTCCGAATTATGAAGAGGAAGAAATGATCAAGGATGTATAATACTGACTCAAAGTTAGTATCAGAGTATGTACCATTGGTCCCAGACCAATCTCAACCAACCCAAAGTCAGTTTCATAGTGGGTACAACTCCTACCACTGGTCCCATACCAGTATCATCGTCCACTAACTCAAAGTCATTGTCAGAGTGTGTAACATTGGTCCTAGACCAGTCTCAACTGACCCGAAGTCAGTGTCATAGTGGGTACAACTCCTACCACTGATCCCAGACTAGTATCATTGATCCTAGATCAATGAACGAGGATGTATCATACCATCCTCCACTGACTCAAAGTTAGTTGCAGAATGTGTACTACTGGTCCTAGACCAGTCTCAACTGACCCAAAGTTAGCGTTATGGTGGGTACAACTCCTACCACTGGTCCCAAACCAGTATCATTGATCCTAGATCAATGAAAGAGGATGTATCATACCATCCACCACTGGCTCAAATTTTGTCTCAGAGTGTGTACCACTGGTCCCAGACCAGTCTCAACCGACCCAAAGTCAGCATCATGTGGGTACATCTCCTACTACTGGTCCCAAAACAGTATCATTGATCCTAGATCAATGAATGATGATGTATCATACCATCCTCCACTGACTCAAAGTCAGTCTCAAAGTGTGTACCACTAGTCCTAGACTAGTCTCAATAGACTTGAAGTTAGTGTCATAGTGGGTACAACTCCTACGACTGGTCCCATACCAGTATAATTGATCCCAAATCAATGGAGGTCATCCTAGCATAGGGAGTATGGTAGATACAATGATGCATAAATCGGTACTAGTATGGTCCCTATCCTCATTTCCTCGCTCATTGATTAGATGAGAGGTACTTCCCATGAGTCCCAAACTGCATGGGTAGGATGCCTCGACAAGAGAACTTAATCAATGTTGTCCTCACAGGAGAACTAATCATCCTACTACATAAACACCATGGAGAACACATCAGCCAGGCCTCACAGGAGAACCAATCATCCTACTACATAATCGTCTTGGAGAACACATCATCCAAACCTCACAGGAGAACCAATCATCCTGTTACATAGTCATCATCGATAACACATCATCCAAACCTCACAGGAGAACCAATCATCCTGCTACATAGTCGTCATGCAGAACACATCATCCAGACCTCACAGGAGAACCAATCATCCTGCTACATAGTTGTCATGGAGAACACATCATCCATACCTCACAGGAGAACCAATCATCCTACTCCATAGTCGTCATGGAGAACACATCATCCAAACCTCATAGGAGAACTAATCATCCTACTACATAGTCGCCACGGGGTGTACATGTATACCACCAAGGGCTGGTGAATCACCCGGTGATCATATGTCACTCCAAGAAGTACCCCACACTCCCCCAGAGCTCCTAGAGCTCAATGCATCATACAAGACCCTCATCAGAGGGTCTTTGAACAACATCAAGTTGTTCTTAGAAAGTCAGAATTTTGACTTTCCCTAGGGGCTTTGTTAGAATGTTGGTGACCTATTCATCTGTACTGATATTTTGGAGCCTTAATGATCCTCTCTACACCACATCTCGAATATAGTGGTACCTGATATCGATATGCTTGGAGTGATCATGAAATACAAGATTCTCTAACAAACAAATCCCACTTTAGTTGTCACATAGGATCACGGTGGTATCCAATGTAAATCCAAACAACTCACTGAAGATATTTCACAACTATACTACCTCATGGGAGGCCATGCTAGAAACAATATACTGTACTTCAGTGGTTCTCAAAGCCACCAACTTGTGCTTCTTGCTCATCCAGGATATTGAAGCAGATCCCAGGGTGAAACAACACTCGAAAGTGCTCTTACAGTCAACCACACTACCTGCCCAATCAACATCAATATATCCAAGTAGTCTCACATCTCCGACAGTGTATCTTAACCCATACGTAATTGTGCCACGAAGATATCTCAAAAGATTCTTGGCACCAATCCAATGTATGTGGTGAGGTTCAACCATATGTTGACTCATCGTGTTGACTGCGAAGCATATATCTGGATGGGAGTTCACTATGAACATTAATGCTCCAACGAGTTGATGATACTCGGTGGTATTTCGTAAAATAGGTCCAGTAGTGCTACCACTTAACTTCTTAAAGTCAAGCTCCATCAAGGTAGTAACAGGCTTGCAGTTAACTATACTTAATCTTTCCAATATCTCCACCACATATTTCCTTGAGATAGGAAAATTTCCCTTAGCTTCTGCCACACTTCAAGTCCTATGAAATAGTGCATCAGTCCTAGGTCCTTCACTTCAAATTCAGAAGGCAACTCCCTCTTACATTTGTGAATGAGAGGGTCTGCAGTTGTTAGAAAGAGGTCATCCATAAACAACAACAGTATGAGAGGCTTGTCATATTCAACCTTGAAGTAAAGGTTAGGATCGGCTTCTCTCCTAGTGAATCCTAGCTTCATCAAGTAGCTATCAATCCTCTCATACCATACTTGGGGTGCTTTCTTCAGCCCATAGCGAGCCTTCTTCAACCTGCATACATGAGATTTTCGATCATACAGCTCAAATCCTTCGGGTTGCTTCACGTAGACCTCTTCTTTGATCGAACCATGCAAGAACAAAGTCTTGATATCCATCTGATGTAAGTTCCATCCTTGTGAAGCCGCAAGGGCTATGATCGAGCGGATGGTGGTATATCTAGCAACAGGTGCAAATATCTTGTCATAGTCTATACCTTCCTTTTGGGAGAAACCATGAACAACAAAACAAGCCTTATACTTTTCCGTACTTCCATCTGCTGCATGATTTATCTTGTAAATCCATTTAGAAGTGATAATTGTCTTATCCCGGGGTCTAGGAACTACTTCCCAGACATCATTCTTCAGAATAGACTCATATTCTTTGGTCATAGCATCCTTCCATACTTGATGCTTGACGACATCTTAGAATGATGAAGGCTCATTTTGTATGATTGTGCTCATGATGGTCAGCTATCTTTGTTACTTGTTAGGTTTCTTACTTTCACAGAAGGTTTCTCGGGGTGTAGCATCTCCTTCAGCATCATCAAGTAGCCCCCTAAGCCAAGAGGGCCTCTTCTTAGAAGAGGAAGGCTCAGGTGGATCAACAGGATGCATGGGTTCTTCTACATCAGGCATTGTTTCATCATCCTTTTCTTTCGGTTCCTTAGTGTCGGCTTCTTGAGAGCTCCTCAAAGTCAGAAGATTGTCCACCTTTCTAAGGGCCATATCTTCATCAAAGGTGACATCATGACTAATCACGACTTCCCTTTCAATGACTACATAAATTCTATAGCCGTTAGTATTTTTACAATAACCCATGAATATTCCTTTCTTTCAAGATGCAACCAATTTATTCCTTTTCTCTTTCGGCACATGAAAATATACAAGGCTTCCAAAAATTCTAAAATGAGATGCATCTGGTTTCTTATCAGTGAAAATTTCTTCACGAATCTTGGAACCCAATGCTTGATGAGGGCATTGGTGTTCTACATATATGGCGGTGTTTTCAGCTTTGGCCCATAGAAACTTTGGAAGTCTTTGATCATGGAGTATGGCACAGACAACTTCCACAATCATATAGTTCTTCCTTTCCACCACACCATTCCGTTGAAGAGTATATGGTGTAGTAGTCTCCCTCTTAATGCTAGCCTCTTGCCATCGATGAAAGCCACCTTGTAGCCTTTGTCTTCCATTGCCGAAATGGACACCGGGCTATTTTTGAGGTCAAGTACATAAAATACATCCTCGAATTTCTAGCCTTCTTGAATGATTGTCCTCTTCCTTGATTTCCAACACTCCTTTTACCTCTGCTATTAGATTTTCCATTCCTTTGAATGCCATGAGAGGGATTTTGATCATTGTCCCAGTGTGAGTCCCTTCTATCAGAGCACTCCGTTGCATAGTGACCTGCTTTATCACAAATGTAACATCATCCTTTTCTTCCACCCTTAGGTTCATTTGTTCCTAGCAGCAGCAGATGCATTTGATGGAGGCTCAGTAATTCTGCCTCTCACATGGTCCAACACTCCTTGATCTTCTAAGGTTAGATCGACAGACATCTTCCATCCGTGATAGTCAGCTTTCTCACGGAGCTTTTCTTTAGCAAGGAAGAGCGTTGAGGACCCCATAGCTCTTTTAGGATAGGCTTTCCAATCTTCTCTTTGGTGATTGCTCTTGCTCTTGCTCGGGCTTTGTCTTCACCTTAGCTCTAAGTCCATGTTAAATTATGGTATGTTCTATGCTTATAGTAGTTTACTTATCTTTCTTATTATTATCCATAGATTAGCAATCACATGTACATAAAGTAAAGTGCAAATAGAACATTCAACGATCAACAAAAAACAAGCCAAGACAAGAGACACAAGATGTGGCGTCTAGCTAGGGACAAACCCCAATATGGGGAAACCCTTTGATAATATTCCTTTATCTTCAATAATTCAACAGAGAGAAATAGTACAAAGATCTGATTTATCTCAGCAGCAACAAGCCCCAGATTAGCCCTAAACTAGGGTAGCAGACCCTAGATCGAACTTGTCAAGTTTCCATGTGTGAGTAATTCACGGTGCACCAGTCCAAGACTTTGTCTTGCACCAGTCCAAGATTTGTCGTGCTCTAGTGCGAGATTTCGCTGTGTACCAGTGCAAGTTTTCGGTGCGCACTAGTGTAAGTTTTCGCCGTGCACCAGTGCAAGTTTTCGCCACACACTAGTGCAAGATTTTGCTGCTCACCAGTGCAAGATTACTCTGCGCACCAGTGCAAGATTTCACCGCGTACTAGTGAAATATTTCGCCACGGACAAGACAAGATTTTGCCGCACACCAGTGCAAGATTTCACCGCACACTACTGCAAGATTTCGCCGTGAACCAGTGCATGATTTCACTGCACACCAGTGGAAGATTTCACCTTGCACGAGTGCAAGATTTCTCCGCGCACCAATGCAAGATTTCGCCACACACTAGAGAGAGAGAGATGTGATGAGTTGAGTGATTCTAAATGAGGAAAAGACCTTTTGTATTTATACATAACTGTTGATGATTGAATAGATGCGACTGTTGGGCTTCTGAGCCTACATGAGTTGTAGGTCGGCTTGATAATTATTCCATAATCAAAATAAATTCATATCTCCATAAATACTTATCGAAATCGGATGATCTTTAGATCAATCCTACACCTCTCGACAAGAGGAATCTAATATAAATATTATCAACCATGAATAAGATGACTCACATGGAGTTTGGCCCTAGTTACCAATTTTAACAAAGCTTCTTGCTAAATCAAATTGTAAAGTGCGTGGCATCAACTCTATTTTGGAAATACAAGGGGAGAATCCACAAGAACCTTCCCTTCTTCCTGAAGAAAAGAATCCATAAGCACCTTTACCTTCAGATCAGATTGTCCCTTTACACATTGATGGCACATTTCTCTTATCAAATTGGTATTAGGATATTGTAAATTTCTTGATCCGCTTTGAATGTCTAGCATGATTTTCCAAAAGTCAATGTAAAGCTCTCAAATTGAAGGCAGTCAAATACTGTATCATAAATGCGAATATTTACTGGAAGAACCCATTAAATATCTTGTTATTATGTTTGACAAAATCAGAAACTGAAGGAATCCTTGATCAATTTCATATAGGATTTTGTGGAGGAAATTATGATTGGAGAGAAACAACATATAAGATATTGATGGCATGATTTTATTGGCCCACATTGTTCTTACAAGTAGGAGCAAAGGTCAGAAGTTGTGTCCCTTGTCAGATGTTTGCTGGTAAGAAAAAACTAACAGCTCTTCCACTGATCCCAACAATAGTCTCAACACCTTTTCTCTAATGGTGAGTAGATTTTATTGGACAGATTCATCCTACTTCAAGCAATCAGCATAGATGGATTCTCACTGCAACATACTACTTTACCAAATGGGTGGAAGAAATTGTAGTAGGAAATGCTACGAATTTAGTAGTAATCAAATTCATTGAAGAAAATACCTTATCTAGGTTTGGTTTCCCAACACAGTTTCTTACTGATAATGCAATAGCATTTTCAAATGTTAAAATGATTGAGTTTTTCTAGAAATATCAGATTCTGTTACATCATTCAACTCCATATTTCCCTCAAGGTAATGGTCTTGCAGAATCCGCAAATAAAAGTCTGGTAAAGCTGATCAAAAAGACTTTATATCATAAAAGAGATGGGATTCTTATCTAATTTATGTAGTTTGGAAAAACAATATTAGTCCAAATAGGTCTATTGGAAAGTCTCCTTTTCAGCTAGTCTATGGGAAATATGCAATCTTCCGTACCAACTTGGCTTTCTCTGTTTTAAAACTCTTGCAGGATTCAACTAACGAACCTGAAGATTTTTCAAGGAGAATAAATCAAATTATTGAACTCAATGAAAATAGAGATGAAGTTCAATACAAATTGAAAAAGTATCAGAATAAGATGAAGATCCTATTTGACAGAAGAGCCAAGGAAAGGGACTTCAAGGAAGGTTTTCTAGTTCTAAGATGGGATTCCAGAAGAGAAGATAAGGGAAAACATGGCAAGTTTGATAACCTATGGTTTGGACCTTTAGCTATTGCTGAAGTAAAGGGAAACAACACTTTTGTGCTACAAAATCTTGAGGGACTATATTCCACTTATCCTCTTAATGGAAGGTTTCTCAAACATTACATTAAGTATTGAGAAGTTGAAGTAGATCTCATTACTACAATTGTAAAAACTCCAGTTTATTTTACTTTTCAAACTGTCAGTGTGAGTTTTTACAGGAAAGACTCCATAGCCCAGGGAGAAGGCACATGGATTTATAGGTTCTCTGCATTCTACAGGAGAAAGTAGTCCCTAGTTGGAGCCGATGTTGTAGCATTTTTTGCTTTTGGTAAGTTAGTATCAATTAGTCAAAAAAATGAAAATATATTTAAAAGAATGTTAAGTTAGGATATGGACAAAAATAATATTAAATAAAAAATGTTAGGGATATTTTTATGAATAAGTCCATATCAAATAAAATGATAGAATAGATGCCCTAAAAAATGGAGGCAAAAAATAAAATGTTAGGTTAGAAAGAAAAGAAAAGAAATAATAAACTCCAAAAGTTTTGCAGATCAAAATGCCACTACTCTTAGTATAGTTTAGTTTTGCAAATAAAATTGTGTGCAGATTGTTTAAATGCCACACTAGTTCACATAATCCAATTGTACAGTTTAATCATAATTTGATTGTATTTGAATTATTTGTCGATAGGTGGCAAATAGAATTGGCTCAACAGATTAATCTGAGCCAATGGAGGAAATAAGGGATAGAGGTAGATTAGTCAAGAAAAGGAAATATTGAGTTGCTAGCCTAGATGCACTCGGATGAATAAATGAAAATGTTAGAAGTGTAAAGGGTAGGTAGACATATGAGAAATAATTGGAGCATGAAATGATTTTATCCTAAGTTGTAACATTGGATAATTCCTGCATATGTTGTTGCATTTTAACTTAACTAAGAATTATAAGCACCAATGTTATTTGGTAAAAACCCTAACTTCATTCATTTATTCCCCCATTACTCAAAATTGTCACATCAGCCAAAATCGTGACTCCACCATCACTTGCTACTCACATGTTAAAATATTTTCACCTTACCTTACATCCCACATGCTCCCCCGAGATCCGATGGTCCACATTGCTCCTCAGCCCTCATTTGTCGTCCAAACTTTATCGGGGGGGGCAGTCCAAAATGGGAAGTTTCCAAAACCACCTTCTTAAACCACCTTATCCTCATTTTTGTCTTTCGGGACTTAGAACCCCGAAACAACTTACCACTCTAGTTACTCCCAAACACGGTTTATATGTTTCCATTTACCACTGCTCCAAGTTAATATCCACATCCACTCCATGTCACTTATTCCATCCAATCAACTGCCGCCTATCCATTATTTATTCAATTCATAAATCCCACGAATTTATGTCCCAAAGACCCATTAATTAATCCCATTGGATAACTAATGTAGATTTAACCGTTCATTCAACAACTCCACTCCAAATTTTCTGTTAGAAGCCCTATTCCTCCATGAAAATTGTTACACCGTGCATTTCTATAACCAAATTGATCACTGAAGATTTCCTCCTTATGGCTCAATAACCGTTCAACACTTAAGTAGTCACTTTGTCATGTTTAGAAGAAAGCCGACATCCAAGTCCAATTGTCTCTATTCACTCATATTTTTTTTACTGTTATCACTCAGTTTTAGACCAGGTTTTTTCCATTTCCATCATTTTCAGTCAACAATTCATTTGATAAGATGCCTCCTAAGGGAAAAGAAATTGTAAAAATCCCAAATCCTATTATTCATCCCCAAGTTGACTTCCATCATACTCCCCTGGTCGAAAAAGATTTATATGAAATTTACTGCTAGATGGACGATCAATTAATTGATCAAAGAGATGAAGTAGGACTGTGAGACTCCCTCCTTCCCCACTACATTTTCCCTCAGATACACGAAGCACTTGAATTTGTTAGGAAATTACATGATTCCTATGATCCCATTCAAAGAGCAATCATTTCACCCACAGGAGAAACCCTTTGTTTCATCAATGTTGAGACCATTGAAAAGATGTTGCAAGATCCAACTATTACAGCAACACATCCTTTTTCTCATGAAATCTTGATAGAAGCTTATCAAAAGCTAGATTTTACTATAATATCCTAGACTCTTGAACTTTTCCTAGCTATAGATAGTCCTCTGCCTAAAAGAAACCCTCCCTATGATTCATCCATGTTCCCTGACAGAACCAAGCAAATCACCACTATTTTGTCCTATCTTCAATTCTGATCAATATGTTAATGAAGCTATCCTAGGTTTATTGTCCATATTTTCCACTGGTTCAAAACCCATTGTTCTCTATGGCTTTAGCCAATCCTAGCTGAAGCCATACGTGAGAAATTTTTACAGTTTAACATTGAAGAAGTATTCAAGTATGCTTCAGTACTTATGTACCTTTTTAGATATTTTCAGGGAGATAAATTTTCATTCACCTTACAGAAGCTAAATGAGGAAGGCAACTAGAGATCAATGATCTTTTGGACTACAATGGGAATGAAGGACAAAGAAGAATTTACCTATAAATAGTTCATAGAATTTTTTATTCATCCATCTATTAGTCTTATGAGCAACACTCCAGTACCAAGAATCAACGATGAAATTGTGAAAGTGTTGTAGCGAGTTGATCAAGCCACAACATGAGATTTGTATCTTTACCAAAACTACAAAGAAAGTAGGGTTTATGTTTGTGAGCTTGCACCCTAGAAACTTCCCAAGTACCTTCCCATTAGAATATTTGCACTGGAATGTACTAGGAAGAGGTTAAATGCAAATGAAGTACACTTTGCGGTAGCAAAGAAGAAATCACAATTCAAGCTAAAATCTTAGGTCGGTCCATTCATCTGCAACACTAGAGCAGCAGCAGAAGAAGCAGGTAGGTTATTAAAAGGAAATGAAGTTTGGTCTCAGTTTCAATTGGTCTTATGACCCAATGGGAGTGATTTCTAAACGTAGGGTTGAAAATAAGTTTACTGCATATCACCACACAACTAGACTTGAAATAGAATAGTATAAAAATCGGTTGGAATGGAAAGAGAACAACCTTTAAGAAGCTAAAAAGTAGGCAGTTTCTACTTCAAATGTGAAAACTCCACTTGCACAGGAAAAGACAACTAAAAGAGAGAGGGAAGAACAGTCATCCACTATAACTGAAGCATCAAGCTAGGGCATTAGGATTGTGCATAGAAAGAAGAGACCTAGGTTCTCTGTGATTGTTGGATCAAAACATGAGTCTTCAAAAACAAAATTTGATGGACTTGGAGAGACTGTGCTTTATATACATTTTGGTGGGCAGTCTACCTAGTCCCAAACTCATTCCACTACTTCTCATGAACAACAGGTAATTCAGACCAGTGGAAGCATTCAAAGGGATAAGGAGGAGGAAATATTTCATGTTTTCAGTGAGATTAAAGAGAAGAATGAAGAATTGACTTTGGACACCTACACCCAGTTCTGGAAACATTCATCCAACTCTCAGGCCAAACTTCTTTCAATTTTTTATTTTAAGAAGGGAAAAATGTAGATGGCTTTCCTGCAAGCTCAGATTCCACAGCCAAGGACTCATGCACATTATCAGAAACAATCCTCATTTGAGTTTAATGTAAAAGATTTGCATCCAATTGATCAAATTGAGATGTACAAAAAAATTGGACAGATGATTTCTTCCACTTTAACTCATACTGCCATGATTTTGTCAAAGTTGCAGGTCACCTTGGCCAATGCACAGTCCTAGCTGAAACTGGAAAAGGTTTCCTCACTGGCAAAGTACACCAGAATCAAATCCTTGGAAGATCAAGTGCTAAAGATGGCATATGATCCCTCAAACATAAATGAAGCGGAAGAACTTGTTAAGAAGAAAACTATTGAGATTTCAACATTAACGAATTAGCTCAAACTAATAGCTTCTAAGGATCCAATGACCAAGGCGATTGAAGAAACAGAGAGTCATAAATCTGGCATGATGAATCTCATCATGGAACAAAATCTGCAAATAAAAAAAATGGAAGATAAAATGGAAAAATTGGTCAAAGAAAAAGAAGAAGCTATCAAGAAGGTTCAAATTCCAATGGATGTAGTTCCTCTTTGAGCAGTTTCAATAACCAAAGTTTCTACTTCAAGAACAACATCAACTAAAGGTACAACACAAGGAGCTGAACAACTTGTAGAAGGTGTTCAAAATCTATTCATTCAGGCAATTAAAATGAAGAAGTTGCAGGATGAACTGAAGGAATTAAAACATATGAAGGCAGTTGCAGACAATTCACATGCAGCCAATTTGCAGAGGAAAAAAGGTCAGATTGAAGTTTTGCAGAAGGAAATCAAAGAGTCTAACCTAGGAAACAAACTGTGTTTGGCAAAGGAAATTCTATGGGAAGAAATTACAGAATCAGCCAAGGATATCTAGCCCTATATCAAGATAATATTTGATCAAAATGACTTGTTGGAGAAAGACTAGAAAGATGCAAAAACTATTTCTAAAGAACTTTAGGACATGCTAGAAATTGCTTCTGAAATAACCAAGCTCCTAAATTCTAAAGACAGATATGAGCTTGAAGAATTGGGTATAAATGATAGGACATCAACTATACTGGAAGTAAAGAAGATTATCGCCAAGTGAAACCTCATCCTTTAGTTGGAGGAAAAGTGCAGCAGTGTGAATACTATAGTTCAAAGGTTTTTCATTAGGTTAGAACCCTTGACCAGCAAGGGTCTACCCTCTATGGTTGCGATAAATGAAAAATTAGTGCCCATTGAGGATTATGTTCGAAAGCTTACAGAGTTCGGTACCAATGTTTCTTTAGTATGAAATATAAGAGGTGCAACAACACCAAGGGTTGTGCTGAATGCACTCAGAGATTCCTTTTTCATCCTAGATGAAATTAGGCATATATTTCTAGTAAAAACCACTTTTAATAAGTATACAGAGATGGATGAAGTCTACAGGAGGGTAAATAAGTTATATATTCCAGATAAGAAACACAAGGAATAACTAACTGATTTACTTGACTAAAACGGATATCAAACAAAATTCAATATTTACCATGACAGTCATCACCAGCTCAACAATTCTCAATGTTTCTAGGAATAGTCATTAACAACTCAGCAATAAAATAGGGATAGATCGACTATTAGTTTATATTCTTGATTTCGTAATTATCTATATTTTTAAATAAGTTTAATATATCTTCTCAGTTCTCAGATTGTATAACTAACTCTCTTTCATGAGTTGTTAGAGGTTGCACCCTTGAAGAAGCATTTATAAACATTTAATGGACTTGACTTTTCTGAATCATTAATACGAAAGAAAATGGATTCTGGATTTTGATTAATACAGTTTCATTTTTTTGTAAGTTTTTTCTAGTTTTATTTCACAGTGTTTTCTTCATGTTCTTATGTTTTACAAAGATAACCAGGTAGGAGTAATTGTGTTTCAGTTATTCTTATAAGCTTCTGAAGTGATCATCTATAAAGAGATTAATTATATAAACTCTTTGTTTTATTAATTCCCTCTAAATCATTATATCATCAACATCCGTTGTAAGGTTAAGCATATTTTGTTAACCTTCTGAACATAGTTTAAAGGTTTTCTTACTTATGATTATTCAATTTTCAATTTGAAGACTGTGATAGTCATACCATCTTTCTACTTCTTCTCACCACCATGCAAGCTATATCATTGTATGAATTTTAATAGAAGCCCTCTGTTTAAATATTAATATTATTCAAAAGGTTAGGTATCACTATTTTAACTCTGTTTCATACATTGGTCCTCCAAATTAAAACAAGACCCCCAAAACAAACATCTTAGATGCTTTGGCATGATAGCTGACCATTTTCGTCTCAAAGATACAACAGATCCATCTTGAACCTACCACTGATCTATCCTAAGGCCTAGGTACCACTTCCCAGACATCATTGACCATTATAGAGTTGTATTTCTCCACCATATCATCCACCCATACTTGAGGTTGAATGGCCTCCTAAAAAGTAGAAGGTTCCCCAACCTGATCTACTAAGGCCTAGTATCTGCATGGCTATCTTCGCTCCCTTTTACTATTCCGGGGTGCACCAACAAAGTCTTCTGCATTCCATAGAATTTGTCAGAGTTCTCACCTCATTCTTCCACTGGTAGTAGGCAAATCTATTAGTTCTTCCTCTTCCTAAGATTCCTCCTATGATGAAGTTTTGTCTTGAGGAGAATTTAGGGTACTAATTTCTACTAGTTGAAGTAGTTTGACCAATGGCTCATCTTTCGACTACTCCTTGGAAGTCATTTCTCGGGATTTCCTAGAAGCTTTATCCTCCGTGAACTTTACATCCCAATGAACTACTACCTTCCTAATTCATGGAAGATAGACTCTAGATGCCTTATAATTCTCGCTATATCCCACAAGATATCCTTTCTTAGCAGTTTGATATAACTTCTTCCTCTTCTCCTCAGGCATATGCCAATACACTAAACTACTAAATATCCTGAAATGACTGATTTCATGTGTCTTCCCGGTGAAGACCTTCTATAGAGTGATTTTTCCCATTGCCCTATGAGGAGTCCTGTTCTCGACATAAACTATCATGTTGCATGCTTCTGCCCACAGGAATTTAGGCATATCCTCATCATACAACATTTCTCTAGCTATGTCCACAATAGTGCTGCTTTTCCTTTTTCTACTCCATTCTACTCCAGATTGTAGGGAGTTGTCCACTCTCTTAGTATGCCTTCCCTAGCACAAAAATGTGTGAAGTCGTTGACAACATACTCTCCACCATTCTCTGAGTGCAACACTTTTATCCTATTTCATATCAGATTCTCGACTAGAGCCTTGAACTCTTTAAATCGACCGAAAACCTCATCCTTGGTTTTCAGAAAGTATATCCAAGTCTTCCTGGAATGGTCATCGATGAAGGTGACAAAGTATTCAACACCACTAAAATATTTTGTATGAGTGTATCAATCTGTAGATATATGAGTGTATCAATCCTAGCACACACTTAGAGCTATTTTTACTTCTCGAAAACATTGCTTTGCATACTTGCCCAGAGCGCACGCTCTGCATACATCATCTTGTTCAGTACTTAGTTATGGAACTCTTGATACTGTCTTCCTGAGAATTCTCAAAGCCCCATGGTCTAAGTATGCCATCCTCTTTCATAATAGTCCGTTCAAATCTTTGTCCCCATTATTGCCTATCAGTACGATTGGTGATTCTGGCTGCAACCAATACAACATGTTACTTCTGATCCAAACTGGACCTTATTTTTCCAACTCAAGTGTTTGATATATAATATCTCTTTAATGAAGAAAATGTCTTTGCCATTGTTTTGAAGTTTAGATGCAAAAAGTAAGTTCATCCCAATCCTGGCACATGCAACAGATTGGTTTCTCAAAGCTACTCTCCTGCTTTGGTTTGAAAAACTATAGTACCTCTTCCTACTAGAGTACACTTTGTCTTATTTCCAATTGTGATCTAAAAATTCATTCTTTCTTCCTGATAAACTGAAAAACATTCTCCACTGTCTATATACCAAACCTCCAAGCAGGCAGAGCTTGCTAAGAAAGCGACTTCTTCTCCCAATCTGGAAGCTAACATCGAATAATCATAATTCATGTCCCTTGTGCATTCTTCTGGAAATCTGCGTGATTCCCCTTTAGTGGATGCCTCTGCATCATGCTTTTGACCCATAATCTACTTTCCTATCCTATTTTCGGGATCTCTGCTCTAATAACATGTGAAAATTTATAAACTTAAATTGTACTACTACAACAACTGATTTATTTCACCTACTTATTATTCACAATAAGTTATTTGCGAAATCCCTTCAGAAAATATTAAAATAAATTATACTATAGATACCACACAGTTACCGAGAGAAAAAATACATGCACAAGAACCAATCACAGCAACATAGTTATTTTTGGACAATTGTCCCCAGAAAAACCCAATGTGGGAAAATGGGTGCAACAGGTGAGGGCTTTATTAATCTTCAGTAGCAATTTCTTTTGCAAGGAATTATTTTATAGAGAAACTAAAAGAAAACACCTGATAATTTCCATTTGAGACCTTCTGACACATTGGAGACCCTGCTCCCAATGTTGCATCACACCTGCGTCACTCTCCATGGCCCAGAATGGCTCTGAGTGGTTATGCATCCCTCTGTGTTAGCATGTGTGAGATCTGCGTCTCTCCTATGGACTGTGCCTCTCTCTGCGATGTCTCCCACTATCCATGCATCACCTCCTCCTCAGTCAGTGCCTGTTGTTGATGCCCTCTACTTCCTCCACCTTGCAACTCTCCCTCTGAAATCGATCTCCTTTACTTGAGAATCAATTTTCCTTGAGATATTGAGATATTGAGTACCTTCTTGTGTGTCTCCAAAGGATGCTCAAGTCTTCTCTTATACATTTTATGTTGACGAGTCAATGGTCGAGATTAAGTCCTTAATCAATGGATAAGATTAAAACATATAAGATCAAATTCTAACTGATCATCCTTCCAACTACTATCAATCTCCTCCATATGAACTATTTCATCATTAACTGCTATAATTCTTTTATTTCTATTTCCAGCACATCCTTAATTTTTTGAAATTGGTCAAAAGTTGAGAAAAGGTTATCAATTTCTTCTAAGATGCCTTTTTATCATTGATGACTCATGTCTCTTCCTTTCCTTTTCCTCTTTCTTTCATTTTCTTCTATTTTTTCTCTAGTTTTCCTTGCATGCAGATTCTTGTCTCTTCATCTTCATTTTATCCTATTTTCCTATATTCCTTTAATTAATTGTCATTTATCATCTTTTTTTCCGTTTCCAATGCCGAAGCCAATGCCAGTTTCCATAGCCATTAGTTAACCACTAGTGACCCCTAATGTGATGTATTTCCTCTCCATTCAGCTTGGAATACATGTCCCATGACCTTGGTTGATTTTTACCTTTTTTCATGGAAATATAATCTCGTATATTATTCATGAGAAAATAAAATGCAAATACCAATATTTTTTCCTCAATCATACAAAACATTATTCTATATGTTCATAGAGCATATAAGGTTTGTCCCACTCCATAATCTTATTTGTGAATATATTAGATATCGATAATGTATTTTGTATGCAAAAGAGAGCTGGATTAATTTTTCTACAAACTCTTGTCTTTACTGTCTATGAACTCTTGTATTTTTTCTTGTGTAGATGTAATTTGTGTGTACAACTAAACTAGAAACACGATTTTTTTGAGTTAATATCTTTAATATGGCTACTGTATTTTTTGTGTTAATACCACATTAAGAAATGTATAAATTTTGCCCATTGCTTCAAATGTCTCTCAAAATCAAACCCTTCAATTCAAACACAACCATTAAGATAGACCTCTTCTCTCCTTAAACCACTTTTCCAATCATAAAATCATACATGAATGAAAAAAAAAATTCCCATAAAAACAAAAAACAATATTAAATTATTTCACATTTTATTTTTCTTTATACCAACATTTTCAACTTACACAAAATTTTCACATATACGATTATATCTCAATCTAATTATATAATAAAATACTGTTTATATTAAAATACTTATATTTCTTTAAAATTTGATAGGAAATGAAATCAATAAAAATACTTATGTTCTTATAAAACAAAGAATTTTTTCAAACCATATACTCTTTTTTTATGGTCAGTATACTAATGCCATAAATTTTACCAACACCTCGAAAACAAAACCTATTAAATGCTATATAGTATATTGTAAATATCAAATTAAATTTGAGGTTGATATCAATACATTGCCTCAAGCGTAGCCGTCTATTGGTTTCCTATTTCCTGTTTGCTGTTTTGAAAAATGGGTTCCCTTCTTCTGTTCATGTGGCCATGTTGTTATCAAGTAATATACTATACATATCATATTTCCTTCATTTGTATTTAGTTTTCTCTTTAGATTATACTATATCATGAAAATAAAAAATACATTGAAATAAAATTATTTAAATTAAAATAAAAAATGTTATCAGACATTTAAACCATATTGAAAATGTGATTTTGCTAATTATATATATTCTAATTTCAACTTGCACCACCCGCGCTTGATCAGCGATCTGTCTTCGTTGACATTTTAGCAGTTGTCGTGGTGTTACAAGTCTATTATTTTTTTATAGCATAAGCTAATCATTAGAATCTGGCTAAACTTGTTATTTTGCACTTTTAGAATTGTAGTTTTAAAAGTAAAATAGATTCAACGTGTTTTTAAGAATTTATATTATATTTGTAATATCCAATATATTTTAAAAATATATATATATAAAATTCAAACCAGTTTTCAAAAAAATCTTAAAAAATGTAATCAGTTTTTCACAAAGCTTCTAGAAAATTATCCGGAAAAGGATTTAAAAAATACAATGTTCAGGAAAGAAAGGTGATGAAATGATAATTTAATATCTATCAAACACGTACATAAAGTGATATATGATTAGTGTGACTGTGTTGTTTGGATGAATCAAAACCAGAGGCCTTATTCACTTCACCTGTCATTCGAGTAAACCTACTATATGACACGTGATGAAACCATTACCCACGTTTTAGTCGATTTCAAAGACACGTCATTTTTTCTCTTTCTTCAATATACTTCATTTTATTTTAATAGTGAAATTTGGGTTTTTTTAAAAAGAAATAGAAAATTAAAAATTTATTTTTATTTTTTCTTGTGGTTCATAACATCAGTGGTCAGGGGTGCAGGCTACGTCCAATTAAATCTCTAAAGCTGATCTCTAGGATCAAACCTCTGGGTCATCACAAACTTCGAGGGCTTATTTCTAAAGCTGATCTCTAGGATCAAACCCCTGGGTCATCACAAACTTCAAGGGCTTCAGATAGAATCGATCCTGTGACTTCCCGTTTTGGCGACGCATTACTTGACCTGTAAAGCTAACCCTTGAGACTTAATTAACCATAAAAATAAAAAAATAATTACATTATTATACATATAGAATATGTACTCAAAGAAATCTCAAATTACGTAGGATTCATATCAAGATATAGGGTGCTTACCCCGCTCAAAGAAATGTGGCCAGATACCGGGTTGCCACTTGTCCAGCACACGGATTTATTCTGACTTGCGAAATAAAAAGTCCGAAGATATTTTGATCATCAATAAATAATATTGTTTTGATATTAATCTTACTATTAGTGAAATGTCATTATATGTGATAATGTCATTACATTTGATTTGTTGTTTATTAGGTGTAAGTTCAATTTTACTTTATAAATGCCTAACTCTAATTCATTCATTTATTATTATTGATATTTACAATATAATCTATTTAACGATTTCACATATTAAAAAAAGCTACTTACACCAAAATAACACCCCAACATTTTTTAATCTAATAACGCATCAACTACAATCCATAGGAAGACCCATCAAAAATCAATTTCCAAAACAGAGTTAAGTCGTAATAGCTTTCTTATTGGCACTCGTATAAAATTCTCGTAAGCTCCATCATATTCGACAGCTTCATGGGATGTGTTTTAAATTCTTTTAAACTGTACGAGGCTTTGTTACGTTTTAAAAGGAGTATTAAAAAGGGGAAAGGGATGTTTAAAAAAAGGTAATATATATCTCTATATAAAAGAAAAAATTTGAAAGAAAAAGAGATTTTTTTAGAAAATTTTTAAAAGGGTGTGTAAATTTGTATTTGAAGAAATAGCTTTTTTTAGCGCTTTGCCATAGACCCCGATTTTGTTTGTTTGGCAAAAATAATGAGTTTTGGTATTTGAAAATGAAGACATTCATGCAAGCCTAAGAATGTTGTGATACACTTGAGAATGCCTATGTAGATCCGACCAAAGAAGAATGTGTAGCCATGTCAGATAATCAGAAGAATGCAACTACTGAACTTAGAAAGAAAGAGCACAGAGCCAAATGTTGGATAAAAAACTTAGTCATTTGATTCTATTTCGACAAGATAACTGGCGCATCCAAAACACATGAAGCTTGGGAAATCTTGAATATTGTGTATCAAGGTAATGATACAATGAAGACAGTTAAACTACAGACATTGAGACCACAGTTCAAAACCCTAAAGATGAATGACACAAAAAAGATGATCAGTTCGTGACTAGAGTCGTGGGAATACTCAATCAGATCAAACTCATTGTTGAAACCATTTCATATCAGAAAATTGTTCAAAAATTCCTTCGAAATTTGGCAAAGAAATATCACATGATTGTAACAGCCATTCTGGAATCTAAAGCTTTTACAACTGTCTCAATCGAACAATTGAATGGATCACTTCTGGCACACGAAAGAAGACTCAAATTGGCAGAAGATTCCATGGAACAAGCTTTCAAAGCACAACTTTGTTTTGGAAGAGGCAGGGGTAGTGGATATAGAGGCGACAACAGGTCAGGAAGAGGCTGAAGTAGAGGCAGGTCAGAACATCATCATGCAACAGATAAATGGAGACATCCAGAAAACCAAACTCAGAGAAGAAGACAATGGAGAAAATCCAATGTCCAATGTTATTACTACAAGAAATTTGGGCATTATGAACATGAATGTAGAAAGAAATGACCAGATCAACAAAGAGGCAATGTCCATCTCTCCAACAATGAAGGAGAATCGTCTGAAACAATGTTTCTTTCATGCCATATTTCTGAAGACACTTACAACAATGATCTTTGGTTGTTGGACAGTGGCTGCAATAATCATATGACAAGTAACCAAAATATATTTTCTTATCTTTCCGCTTCCATAACATCAAAAATTATGGTTGGAGATCGTTCTTGCATTAAAGCTGAAGGAAAATGTATTGTCCCTATTCTTACTAAACAAAATCAGTAGAAAGACATTCATGATGTTTATTATGTTGCACATATTAATCATAACCTCATTAGTGTAGGATGTAATATTCTAAGGGAACACATGTTATCTGTATATGAAAAATTACCCAATAAAAGACTGATAGAAAAGGTTGAAAAAACCGAGAATAGGATGTTTCCTTTGACTCTTAGAAATAGAAATCTCTCATAGAATTTTGTCTAGAGTGTGTCAAGAATAGATGAGTCTTAGCTATGGAATTCTAGATATGGCGAAATACCATTCAAGAGTCTAAATTAGCTTTAGAAAAAATCAATCGTCATCGGTTTCCCTACTATGAGTGAAAAATAATGTAATTATGAAATTCATGTTGTGTCCAAGCATAAAAGAGATAGCTTTCCCACAAATTCCTCTAGAGAAAAAGAGCCATTAGAGTCTGTGCATACAAATATATGTGGCCCAATGCAGACACAGTCTATTGGTGGTAGTCTTTATTTTCTGACATTCATTGATGATTATAGTAGGAAGAAATGGTTGTATTACTCAAAAATAAATTAGATACATTCTCAAGATTCAAAGAATTTAAGGCAGAAGCAGAAAAGTAGAGTGGAAAGCCGTTGAAAGTACTTAGATCCAACAGAGGAGGAGATTACAACTCCAATGACCACAAAACATTTTGTCAACAATAAGGAATCATAATGCAAAATACAACAATATATACTCCACAACAAAAAGGAGAAATCAGTCAATCATGAACATGCCCAGATGTATGTTTCATGAAAAGAAGTTGTCAAATAATTATTGGGCTAAAGAAGTTTTGACAATAGTATATGTTCTTAATATATCTTCAATAACCAGTCTCTGAGATACAATACCTCAAGAAGCATGGGAGGGTAAAAGGACAAATGTATCTCACTTTAGAATTTTTGGATCAGTAGCATTTTAACATGTTCCGGAGAAGCTAAGAAAGAAGCTTGATGATATGAGTGAAAGATGTATTTCGTAGGCTATAGTGAGCATTTAAAGGCCTCCAAACTTTATAATCTAGTTACCAAGAAGTTTATTTTAAGTAGAGATGTAAAAAAAAATGGAAATAAATCTTGGTCTCATCAAGTTGATGAAGCTTCAAATCAGTCTTTTAATCCACCATAGCCACGAAGATTGCAGGTTAAAGAAGAGCCATACAAGTCTGAAAATGGTACATCTTCAAGTAGTGAATCCCCTAGTGATTCAACATCTTCAAAAGATGAACATGAAACAAGAAACATAAGAAAAAAATATGAGCAAGAGCATGAGTTTGACCAGGAGAATAGTTTTTCATTTCTTTCATCTTAACCAACTCATTTTGAAGAAGCGTTAAAGAAAATCTTTGGGTAGATGCAATGAACCAGGAAATTGTTTCCATAGTTAATAATTAGACTTGGGAATTACCTGATCTCCCAAGAGACAAAACTAGAATTGGTGTAAAATTAGTATGTAAGACCAAGATGAATGAAAAAGCAGGGATTGAGAAACATAAGGCAAGGTTGGTTTCCAAAGGATTCTCAAAACAAATTGGTGTCAATTATGGTGAAGCCTTTGCTCCAGTAGCATGGTTAGACATTATTAGAACCATTTTGTCGACAGTAGCTCAACACAAATGGAAAGTCTATCTGTCTGATGTAAAATCTACCTTCCTAAATGGTATATTACAACAAAAAGTCTATGTAGAGAAGCCTTCTAGTTCTAAAGTTCCAGAATAGGAGCATAAGGTATACAGATTGAACAAAGCCTTTTATGGTTTGAAACAAACTCCAAGGGCTGTGTACAACTCCATTGACACCTATCTCATCAAAAGTGGCTTTTGTGGAAGGAATCATGAACCTACTTCGTATACCAAAATGCATGAAGGTAAAATTCTTATTGTGCCTTTATGCAGATGATCTTCTTTATATAGTAAATATGATGATGTTAGAAGGTTTCAAAGTAGCAATGCAAACAATGTTTGATATGATAGGTCTAGGAATAATGAAATACTTTTTAGGCATTGAAATTCACCATTCTGCTAATGGAATCTTTGTTGGTCAACAACAATATGCCACTGATATCATCCAAAAGTTTAGAATGACCAATTGCAAACCTATAGATACACCAATTCCTCAAGGCACAAAACTGAGCAAAGAAGATGTACCACCACTACTTGATTCCATACTGTATAAAAGTCTAGTTGGTAACTTGTTATATCTCACTTCAACTAGACCTGATATTTTTTTTTGCAGCATGTTTTGTCTCCAAGTTTATTTAGTCACATAACATTTCTCATTGGAAAGTTGCAAAAAGGACCTTAAGATATATTGTAGGGACAATAGAATATGTTTTGTTCTATACACATTCTGAAAATTGTTCACTTTCAAGTTATATGGATGACGATGATGCAGTGAGTTTATATGATCACAAAATCACATTACGGTATGATTTTCATCTTGGAACCAATATGATTTCATGGGCACCCAGGAAATAATTAATTGTTTCAATATCTTCTATAGAGGCAGAATATGTAGCAATAAATTCATCAACTTGTCAAGTTGTGTGGTTGATAATATTATTGAAATATATTTCAAATATTTAAATGGATCCATCTCCAATCTACTATGATAACAATTCAAAAAATTATTTATCAAAAAATCATGTTTTCCACAATAAGAGAAAGAACATTTACACTCGTTTTCATTTCATCTATGAGCTTGTCAATGATGGGGACATAGTACTTGTTTTTTGCGGTTCCAAAGATCAACTGGAATATATTTTCATAAAGTCATTGGGCAAGAATGAATTTAAATTTAAAAAGAACAATTATGCATTGCAAGTGTCTCTAATTGTAACAATTGAGATTAGGAGGGGATTTTGAGATATTAATCTCACTATTTGTTAGGCGTCATCGCATTTGATTATGCTATATACTAGGTGCCATAAAAACTTCAATTTTACTTGAGTTCTACTCCATAGGTTTCGAGTTCTACTTCAATAATTTATTATTGATGTTTACAATCTAATATATTTAGCCATTCCGAATATTGAGAAGAGAAATCCTTGCTCCATGATTTCTCTCAATTTTTGTCAAATACCATTGAAAGATACTTTGACCACATCAAAAGCCTAAAGATGCTCAGATAGGTTTGAAAAAAAACAAGTGTGCAGGCTTATAAAAAAAACCCTAAAAACCAAGGGTGCAATAGTAAGGATCGAAACCTAAAGAGGCATGATGGTAAGATGACAAACTCCATCCATGCAATGATAAGAACCAGGAAAATTAGGAACAATAAAAGGTTGCACCACAACAATAGAAGAACCTGACCAAAGCAAAAACAAACCAGTTGTATCTCCCGGTAAGCAATCAAAACAACTCATAAACGTTCGAGCGTGGGACAAGCCAGTGAGAAAAACTCCTACAGGTAGCAGTAGCATTGATGAAATTTTTTTAGTACGATCGACACAAGCACTAAGAACAACACCCCAGAGACGAAACCAACATGAACAACCCATGACACAACACCAGAAGAGCACAACCAGAGAAAAACCAACAGGTGGTGGTGGTAGAGGATTGCTTGTGGCCAGCGGTAGATCCCGGTAGGTGACTATTGCAACACAATAAAGCCTCATCATGAGATGAGCTAGCAATATAACTCATGCAGGCAACACTGAAATCAATGGAAACCTTCAAGTATGAACCACATAAGCACCGATAACAACACCTACAATAGGAAATCAGGATGGTCATATTGAAGCTTGAACCATAGTAGATAAAGGGGAGAAGGAATCACAGGTTGTAGAGGTAGCTAGGTTCTAGCCACCATCACCCTACTTGCTCTGATAAAAAACTATGATATAAAAAATTTTGATCATTTCTCGATTTTTGCATGTCATCCTTGTGCAAGGGCCATGCTAATATTCTCTGTATCTTTCCATTTTTATTGGATGTCTCAAAAGGGACTAAGGGACACAAATGAGGGACTTACATGTCAAACATTATTAAGACATATCCATTTTCCCGACCATAGCAATAAAAATAGTAAGGAATCACTAAAATGGATTTTTTTATTTTATTTTATTTCAATTGTGGATTTTGGATGTGTATGATGAAGTTAAATGATGAATAGGAATTTAAACAAGTGCAAGAATAAGTTTACAATGAAAAATAAATTTTTATGTATGAGACATTTATTTATGAATATATTTTTTTTAAATTATGATATTTTATAATTATTAATTTAGTAATATAGAAAGTTATAAATGAATTAAGGCTCTTAGAAAATAAAAACATTTAATGAAAAGATTTAATGTCTTGACTTATCCATCAAAGCTTACTGAGTATAGATTTTTTTGATCTTCTAGAAATGACCTCCTTATCTTCTTCCTCTCTTGTGTTGCAAGCTGCAAACATGTAACCTTCAAGTCTCTGCTTGCATTTCTAGTCAACTCCAAAACCTTTAGAGTCAAATAATGCAAAATATTTTCACATTATACAACAAACGTTACTGCCACTATACCATTTGGAAACATACATGATTTCAGTAGATGATGGATGAGTGCTACTGAATCTTGTATACCTACACAAGATGATAAAATAACCTGCTTCTTCTTGTTCTTATACTTATAGTTGTTGAGGATGGGGGCCAATGATTAGCCCATGAGAAATCCCTTAACTCCTTTACCTCACATGTTCCATCCTAAAATAATTGATACTAATTATTAAACATGTCTCTCACCCCCCATCTTGGAATCTCATAGTGTGGAAAAAATTGATGAGAGTGCTAAAGAACTGGATATTCCTTTCGATTCCCTTCATTTTGCTGGATAATAGAAAGGAAGGACTGGCTATTCGGGGTGTACATAGCCCAAACTGGGTGAACCACATATATCTGTGTCTCTCTAGTTTTATGCATTTTCTGTATTTATATTTATGCAATATTCTATGTGTTCCATTGCTCTATAATATATAATTTCCTAACATTTATTTGTAATTGTTAAAAGGATGGATACAAGACCTAATTGATGTTATATTAGTTCATTAGAGAAGGTAGTGATCCTTCCTGTTATGTTTCATAATTCTTTCAGTCATTCATGCTTCGTCTTATATCTTAGACCTGTAGGTTACATTGATGCCAAGTGTTTGACAAAATGTCAATCCCAGTGGCGATGCTTAGGCTTAGTCCTGAAGTTCAATTTTGATTTTTTATATTGTCATCATGTCGTTGATGGATTCTGGAGGTTGTAACAAATTTTGGGGAGAGGCCAAAATTTTGGGCTAGAAAAGTAGCTCAAATCTCACGGACACTGGCATAGGTCTACTGAAAAGAGTCTAGGGACATTGGCA
>APFE030234092.1:87641-103351 GCA_000404065.3 Pinus taeda | reverse complement strand
CATAGTAGATAAAGGGGAGAAGGAATCACAGGTGGTAGAGGTATCTAGGGTCTAGCCACCATCACCCTACTCGCTCTGATAAAAGAATATGATATAAAATATTTCGATCATTTCTCGATTTTTGCATGTCATCCTTGTGCAAGGGCCATGCTAATATTCTCTATATCTTTCCATTTTTATTGGATGTCTCAAAAGGGACTAAGGGACACAAATGAGGGACTTACATGTCAAACATTATTAAGACATATCCATTTTCCCAACCATAGCAATAAAAATAGTAATAAATCACTAAAATGGGTTTTTTTTTTTTTTTTGTGGATTTTGGATGTGTATGATGAAGTTAAATGCTGAATAGGAATTTAAACAAGTGCAAGAATAAGTTTACAATGAAAAATAAATTTTCATGTATGAGACATTTATTTATGAATATATATTTTTTTAAATTATGATATTTTATAATTATTAATTTAGTAATATAGAAAGTTATAAATGAATTAAGGCTCTTAGAAAATAAAAACATTTAATGAAAAGATTTAATGTCTTGACTTATCCATCAAAGCCTACTGAGTATAGATTTTTTTGATATTCTAGAAATGACCTCCTTATCTTCTTCCTCTCTTGTGTTGCAAGCTGCAAACATGTAACCTTCAAGTCTCTGCTTGCATTTCTAGTCAACTCCAAAACCTTTAGAGTCAAATAATCCAAAATATTTTCACATTATACAACAAACATTACTGCCACTATAAAAATATACATGATTTCAGTAGATGATGGATGAGTGCTACTGAATCTTGTATACCTACACAAGATGATAAAATAACCTGCTTCTTCTTGTTCTTATACTTATAGTTGTTGAGGATGGGGGCCAATGATTAGCCCATGAGAAATCCCTTAACTCCTTTACCTCACATGTTCCATCCTAAAATAATTGATACTAATTATTAAACATGTCTCTCACCCCCCATCTTGGAATCTCATAGTGTGGAAAAAATTGATGAGAGTGCTAAAGAACTGGATATTCCTTTCGATTCCCTTCATTTTGCTGGATAATAGAAAGGAAGGACTGGCTATTCGGGGTGTACATAGCCCAAACTGGGTGAACCACATATATCTGTGTCTCTCTAGTTTTATGCATTTTCTGTATTTATATTTATGCAATATTCTATGTGTTCCATTGCTCTATAATATATAATTTCCTAACATTTATTTGTAATTGTTAAAAGGATGGATACAAGACCTAATTGATGTTATATTAGTTCATTAGAGAAGGTAGTGATCCTTCCTGTTATGTTTCATAATTCTTTCAGTCATTCATGCTTCGTCTTATATCTTAGACCTGTAGGTTACATTGATGCCAAGTGTTTGACAAAATGTCAATCCCAGTGGCGATGCTTAGGCTTAGTCCTGAAGTTCAATTTTGATTTTTTATATTGTCATCATGTCGTTGATGGATTCTGGAGGTTGTAACAAATTTTGGGGAGAGGCCAAAATTTTGGGCTAGAAAAGTAGCTCAAATCTCACGGACACTGGCATAGGTCTACTGAAAAGAGTCTAGGGACATTGGCACATAGGCCTATGAGAGCAACTTTGGGTTCTGGATATTTTCATGCCTACAAAATTTGAGCGACCAGGGGTTAAAAGCCTTAAAACATAAGTTGGACTCAGGGATAGGATGTCTAAGTTGCTGACACATCTCTTGAGGGTGTTTTTTCTAATGTGGATGGGTTTGTTTGATATGCTCCATCAAATCCATTTCCTTAAGGTCACCAAGGAGGTTAACCTTAAGGATGCACAAAATCTGTATTTGAAGAAATGGTTTTCTCCAATGCTTTGTCACATATCCCAACCCTCTTTGGCAAAAATTATGAGTTTTGGTATTTGAGAATGAAGACATTCCTGTAAGCCTAAGAGTGTTGCGATACACTTCAGACTGCCTATGTAGATCTGACCCAAGAAGAATGGGTATCCATGTCAAATAATCAGAGGAATGCAACTATTGAACTCAGAAAGAAAGAACACAGAGCCAAATTTTGGTTAAAAGACCCAGTCGATGACTCTATTTTCGACAAGATAACTATCACATCGAAAACACATGAAGCTTTGGAAATCTTGAAAGTTGTGTATCAAGGTAATGATACAATGAAGACAGTTAAATTATAGAGATTGAGACCACAGTTCAAAACCCTAAAGATGAATGGCATAGAAATTGTTGATGAGTTCATCACTAGATTCGTGGGAATGCTTAATCGGATCAAACTCATTGGTGAAACCATTTCGGATTAGAAAATTGTTTAGAAAGTCCTTCAAAGTTTGGCCAAGAAATATCACATGATTGTAACAACCATTCTGGAATCCAAAGATTTTACAACTTTCTCAGTCGAACAATTGACTGGATCACTTCTGGCACTCGAAAGAAGACTCAACTTAGCAAAAAAATTCATGGAACAAGATTTCAAAGCACAACTTTCTTTTGGAAGAGGTAGAGGTAGAGGATATAGAAGCGGAAATAAGTGAGGAAGAGGCTGAAGCAGAGGCAGGCCAGAACATCATCATGCAACAGATCAATGAAGACATCCACAAAATCAAACTCATAGAAGTAGACCATGGAGAAAATCCAATGTCCAATTTTATTACTACAAGAAATTTGGGCATTATGCACATGAACACAGAAGAAACAATCATATCAACAAAGATGAAATGTCCATGTCTCCAACAATGAAGGAGAATCCTCTAAAACAATGTTTCTTTCATTCCATCTTTCTGAAGACACTCACAACAAGGATCATTGGTTGTTCGACAACGGCCGCAGCAATCATATGACAGGTAATAAAAATAATTTTTCTTATCTTGATGCTTCCATAACATTAGAAATTATTGTTGGAGATCGTTCTTGCATTAAAGCTGAAGGAAAATGTATTGTACCTATTCTTACTAAACATAATTAGCAGAAATACATTCATGATGTTTATTATGTTCCACATATTAAGAATAACGTCATTAATGTAGGAAAACTAATGGAACACGGTTATGATGTAATATTCCAAGGGAACACATGTTATATCTATGATGAATTACCCAGTAAAAGATTGATAGCAAAGGTTGAAAAAACCAAGAATAGGATGTTTCCTTTGACTCTTAGAAATTGAAATGTCTCACAAATTTTTGTCTACAGTGTGCCAAGAATAGATCAGTCTCAAGTATGGAATTCTAGATATGCCACATACCATTCAAGAGTCTAAATTAGCTTCAGAAAAAATCAATCGTCATTGATCTCCCTACTATGAATGAGAAATACTGTAATTCTAAAATTTGTGTTATATCCAAGCATACAAGAGATAGCTTTCCCACATCTTCCTCTAGAGAAAGAGAGCTTTTAGAGCTTGTGCACACAAATATATGTGGCCCAATGTAGACACAGTCTATTGGTGGTAGTCTTTATTTTCTAACATTCGTTGATGATTATTGTAGGAAGACATGGGTGTATTTCTCAAAAATAAATCAGATACATTATAAAGATTCTAAGAATTTAAGGTAGAAGCAGAAAGGTAGAGTGGAATGCCTTTGAAAGTACTTAGATCCGATAGAGGAGGAGATTACAACTCCAATGAACGCAAAACGTTTTGTCAACAACACAGAATCATAATGAAGAATACAACAATATATACTCCATGACAGAAAGGAGAAATAAGTCAATCATGAACATGGGCAGATATATGCTTCATGAGAAGAAGTTATCTAATAATTATTGGGATGAAGAATTATTGTCAATAGTGTATGTTCTTAATATATCTTCAACATCCAATCTCCAAGATACAATAACTCAAGAAGCATTGAATGGTAAAAAGGTAAATGTATCTCACTTTAGACTTTTTGAATTAGTATCATTTTCACATGTTTCTGAGCAACTAAGAAAGAAGCTTGATGATAGGAGTGAAAGATGTATTTTCGTAGGCTATAGTGAGCATTCAAAGGCATACAAACATTATATTCTAGTTACCAAGAAGTTTATTTTAAGCAGAGATGTAAAACTTCTGAGTATGAGCGACACAAGAATTGAGAACAACACCTCAGAGATCGAAACAACCTAAACAACCTTTGCCACAACACCAGAAGAGCATGACTAGAGGAAAACCAACAAGTGGTGGTGGAAGAGGATTATCTGTGACCAGCGACAGATCCCAGTAGGTGACCATTGCAACCCAACAAAGCGTGAGCATGAAGGAGCTAGTGAGATAACTCATGCATGGAGCACCAACATCAATGGAAACGTCCAAGAATGAACCACAAAAGCATTGATAACAACACTTGTGATAGGAAATCAGGATGGTCATAGCCAAGCTTGAACCATAGTAGACATTGGGGAGAAGGCATCACAAGTGGTATAGTTATCTATGGTCTAGACACCATCACCCCACTCACTCTGATAAAAAAGCATCATATAAAAAATTTCAACCATTTCTCAATTTGTGCATGTCATCCTTGTGCAAGGGCCATGCTAAGATTCTCTATATATTTCCATTTTTATCAGATGCCTCAAGAGGGAATAAGGGATTCAAATGAGGGAATTACCTGTCAAACATTATTAAGACAGATCAATTTTCCCCACCATAGCGATAAAAATAGTAATAAATCACTAAAATGGATTTTTTTTTTAATTCTATTTCAATTTTATATTTTGGATGTGTATGATGAAGTTAAATGCTGAATATAATTTTAAACAACTGAAAGAATAAGTTTACAATAAAAAATAAGTTTTATGTATGAGACATTTATTTATAATTTTTTTTCAAAATTATAATTTTTATAATATAATTTAGTAATATGGAAATTTATAAATGAATTAAGGCTCTTACAAAATAAAAAAAATTAATGAAAAGATTTAATGTCTTTCTTATCAATCAAAGCTTACTGAGTATACATTTTTTCGCAACTTCGTGAAATGACATCCTTATCCTCTTCCTCTCTTTTATCGCAAGATGAAAATGTGTAACCTTCAAGTCTCTGCTTGCATTTCTGGTCAACTTCAAAACCTTTAGAGTCAAATAATCCAAAAAATTTGCAAATTATACAACAACCATTGCTGCCACTATGCCATTTGCAGATATGCACGATTTCCGCAGACGATGGATGAGTCCTACTAAATCTTGTATACCTACAAGAGATGAGAAAATAACATTCTTCTTCTTGTTGTTATCCTTGTAGTTAATGGGGACGGGAGCCAAGGATTAGCCCATGAGAAATCCCTTAACTCCTTTACCTCACATGATCCCTCCTAAAATAATTGATACTGATTCTTAAAAATGTCTCTGACTCCCCATCTTGGAATCTCATAGTGTGGCAAAAATTGATGAGAGTGCTAAAGAACTAGATATTCCTTTCAATTCCCTCAAGAATTATCCAAAGCCTGGTGATTTGGGATTGGTCTTGGTTTAGGGCCTAGTGATCTGGGATTGGATTGTGATAAATCCCGAGAGATAAGGAGATGGGAAATTCCTCAAGGATAATGATGGATTCCATATGGCATTCCAAGTTCAGTTTGGTTCTGGCCGGTGCATTGGTTTTGGTGTGATCGTGGTTTCATGAGGGTGGAGGTTGTTTAACCTCTAGATTCCCTTGGTTGTTCTCGGATTGGTTGTTCTATGAGATCCCACATTCATGCTTGGAATATGTCACAAGGGTGACTGTCTGAAAGAGATATTTGGTTCAACCATGTCTATGGTCGAGTGGTACGTGGAAGTTTCGAACGTGGTTAGATTTGCATATGGTTAATAAAAGCTAAGTTCTCTTACTTTTGCATTGGTTTATATGTGGATTTAATGGTTGTCATATCTCTAATATTTATGTGGTTTTATGTGGTATATAAGCATGGTTATATGACTAGTTCATGTCATGGTTATTTCATGTATTTATTTCTAATTATTAAATGGATGGATACAAGAGCTAATTGATGTTATAACAGTTCATTGGAGAAGGTGATGATCCTTCTTGTTATGTTTCATAATTTCATTCAGTCATTCATGCTCTATCTTGTATCTTAGACCTATAGGTTGCATTGATGCTAAGTGTTTGACCGAATTTCAGTCTCGGTTGGCGATGCTCAGGCCTAGTCCTAAGGTTTAATTTCTATTTGTTTATATTGTCATAATGTCTTTGATGGATTCTGGAGGTCGTAATAGGTTCTGGGCAGAGACCGAAATTCTAGGCTAAAGAATAACTCAAATCTTGGGGACACTAACACGAGTCCAGCGAAAAGAGTCTAGGATGCTAGCACATAGGACTGTGAGAATGACTTTTGGTTCTGGATATTGTCATGCCTATAGCATGAGAGTGACTAAGGGTTAAAAATCTTAAACCATAAGTGGGACTCAGGGATAGGATGTCTAAGTGGCTGACATGTCTCCTGAGGGTGTTGTTTCTAATGTGGATAACTTTGTTTGATATGTTCCATCAAATCCATATCCTTAAGGTCACCAAGTAGGTTGAATCCCTTATAGTGACCTCGCCCGTCACATGTTTACCCCAGCTGATTGGTTGCTTTGGTAGACCTAGGAGAAGGGGGTGTTACATATTGGTATGAGAGTATGTTTGCACTCTCCTTGGATGAATGTTTTAGTTATGCATGCATGTTAGTTGCATGTGTGTCTCTTACACTTGCATTCCATGTGGTTGTTGCATTTCATAATGTTGATCATGATTGTAGTAATGTTGTCATGGTGAACTTGATATTTATTTTGTGGAATGCATTGTGAGAAGTATATGACTGGTTACAGGATTATATGAAGCTTGATTAAATCATTGTATGTTAGGTTTCCTTCTTGGTTGTTTGATTATATGTATCAATCTTGTAGGTTGGTTACAAGAATTGATCGATTATGATCGACTACATGCATTGATGAATATCAGTAGCTAATTAGGCATTGCTTATGCATGTTGATATTTGCATGTGGAAATGTGTACAATGGAGTAATGGTTGTTGTCATGCATGAGGTCATAGCATGCATTCTTGATATGGCCTTTCATTGATGACTAGACCCTTGCTAGAATGATGTTTATGTGTTGATGCACTTATTTGGTATGTGTCTATATGATATTATGTTTATGTTATACATGTATCATGTTGATTTGATTGATCTTGAAGACAAGGTATCCTCCCTGAATTATGCTAAGGTACATTGATTTTTTGTGATTTGGTTTAGTTGACATAGTATGTCCTACAGGAAAGTGATTAGATGGCTAGCAAGGTGGTAGACTACATAGAATCTCACTACGTATCATATGAGCAATGTGGTGTGGGGCACTCTTCTAATTCGGTAGACACGTTGAGAATCATAAATGAAGAAATAAGGAGCTACAAAGTAGGAAATGACAAAATCATGAAGGCACAAGAGAAACAAGCAAAGGTGAATGCTATAATTTTTGAGTTTTTTTTTTCAGAATTGTAGCAATAAGGGCCACTTCAAATCAGCCATGGTCATGAGGACAAAACTAATGGGTCATATGGTAGTAGGTCTCCTAGTAGACACAAGTCAGATAGATATGACACGGTCAAATATGGTAGGCTATTGGACACTCTGAATAGGAGAGGTCATACACACACGTACTACTCCAATTATGGATTTGACAAGCATTATGATCATCATCGTTATCATCCTTACAGGAAAAGTGATGGGGGATATTTTCAAAATCAGTTTAAGAAAGAAAAGCCACCTACCCTTGGTGGGGAAATGAATAGATCATAGGATATAAAGGCATGGTTGCTTGGTATGAAGAAATCCTTTTCATTGCATAATTATTCAGAAAACATGAAAGAAAAGATAGTCACTTTTAGTCTCAAAGGTAAAGAGAACATTTGGTAGGAAGACATGAAAAATGTCAAAGGCATACATGACGAATATCTTGCTTGGCATGTGTTTGAAAGGCTCTTCAAGAAGAAGTATTTGTCGTAAAGATACTTTGATGATAGAGCTAAGGTGCTTTATGAGTTGTGGTTGGGTTCCATAACAGATGATGATTATAGTAGTAGGTTATTGGGGTTGTTGAGATATGTGTGCCTTACCTAATGGAGGAGAAGGCAAAAGTTCAAAAATTCATCAGTGGACTGCTCATAACATATGGAGACTAGATTGAGATTGATGAGCCTAGATCATTGGAGTAGGCCATCGAAAATTCGAAACATTTTTATGATCTTTCAAAGAGAAAAGTTGAGCTTAAGCATGACTTGAAAATAAATGCTAAGTCTTAAGGAAAATGGTCACCAAAGAGAGGAAGACCTCAAGATGAAAGTGAGAAAGAAAATGTAGTTCTGTACAAGAGATTCAATACAACTGAGAAGGGACATGGAGAGCATCAAGCTAGAGGTGGTGGTAGGGAACCATTGCAGTGTTGGCTATGTGGTAAGGACCATCGTAAGAGGGAGTGTCCATAGCATTAGAGTGGCGGTAGACATCATATCCACAATGCTTAGGAGGCGCATACGGTTGGTGATGTTGGTCATAACGTTCCTTGAAATTATGCATCTATCAACAACAGGCATGCAGATCATTAGTCATTGATAATTCAGATGAACGGTAAGCTTTGTGACCAAGTTGTTTCTATTTTGATTGATCCTTGATCGAACTATAGTTATATTAATCCTGACCTGGTTGACAAGCGTGGTTTGAGAAAAGAAGTGCATGTAGAATCTTGGTTGGTACAGTTAGCTATAGATAAAAAGAAGTGAGTTCACCATTGGATAAGAGCTTTCCCATTTGAGTTGAATGGTATGCCTACATTAGCACACTCAAATGTATTGCCATTGGGATCATATGGTATTCTTTTGGGTATGGATTGGCTATGCCTTAACATAACCAAAGTGGATTTCTTCGACAAGGCCATTAAGTGTGTTGATGATAGTGGAGAAAATAGGACTTTGTAGGGAAAGAAGAAGCCTACATTAGTGAGGATGGTTACAGCCATGTAGGCTAAGCACAGTTGCAGAAAAGGTTGTGTGATGTTTGTAGTACACATTTCTAGTGACAAAGATAAGAAAGTTGAGGATACAAATGTGTTAAGCAAGTACTCAGGTTTGTAGTAGTTTCAGGATGTATTCCCTAAGGACATTATAGAGTTACCACCTCACAGCGAGGTAGACTTTTCTACTGAGTGGATGCCATGGGAAGCTTTGACATCAAAGGACCCTTATAGGATGAGCACACCTGAGTTGGTAGAGTTGAATTTACAATTAAAGGAGATGCTTGACAAGGGATACATTACGCCAAGTGTATTGCCTTGGGGTGCACCAGTGTTGTTCGTAAAGAAGAAAGATGGTACTCTCACATTATGCATTGACTATAGGCAACTGAACAAGGTAACACTCAAGAACATGTATCCTTTTTTGAGGGTTGATGATTTGTTTGATCAGTTGAAGGGAGCATCAATGTTATCTAAAATCGACTTGAGATGGGATACCATCAAGTACACTTCAAGCCTGCATTCAGGATCGGGCGTGGGCATTATGAGTTTTTTGTTGTTCCATTCAATTTAACTAATGGCCCAACTACATTTATGTGTTTGATGAATAGTGTGTTGCGTCCTTACCTACACAAGTTTGTTTTTGTATTCATTAATGACATATTGGTATATTCTAAGAATGAGGAAGAACATGCCGAGAATTTAGCAATAGTGTTGATATTTGTAAGAGAGGATCAATTGTATGCTAATATTAGCAAGTGTAGCTTCTTTCAGATAAAGGTGCATTACTTGGGGCGTGTTGTTTCTAAGGACGACACAACAGTAGATCCAGAAAAGATAAGGGCTATCATGGAGTGGGAAACTCCTAAGAATACGGATGAGGTGAGATCATTTTGTGGGATTAGCAGGTTACTACAAGAGGTTCATCAGTACCTTCTCATGCATTGCATATCCTATCACATCACTGCAAAGGGAATGTAAAAAGTTCGAATGTGTAGAATAATGTGAGGCTAGTTTTGAGTAGCTTGAGTAGTTGTTGACACATGCACCAGTGCTAAATATTGCAGATCCAGACAAGGAGTTTGTAGTATGAACATATGCTTGCAAGAGAGGATGTGGTGAAGTTCTTATGCAAGAAGGATCAGTAGCGTGCTATGATTCAAAGAAACTAAATGAGCACAAGCAGAACTATCAGACACTTGATGTTGAGCTAGTAACAATTATACATGCATTGAAGATGTGGAGGCACTATCTTCTTGGCAGGTGGTTTACATTGATGAGCGATCACAGTAGGTTAAGATATTTGTTTGACCAGCCAAATCTAAATGTCGAGAAAGTTAGATGGTTAAATACCCTTAGTTAGTTCGACTTCGAGATCAAATAAATCAAAGAAAAGTAGAAATGGGTTGTAGATGCTCTTAGCAAGAAGGTAAAGGTAAATCATATAGAAGTTATGAACTCTTATGGGACATAGTTATAGGATAAGACCTTGCAGGCATGAAAGTAGGATGACAAATACATGGAGATTATGCACAGGTTACAACAGAGAATAGGTACATGTTGAGGTACAAGTGTAGGTACAAGTGTTGGTACAAGTAAAGGTGATCGAGATGTAGACTATTGTCTCACAGTAGATGGTTTGGTGAGGTTTGGAAATCGGATCTATGTGACGAATTGCAGTGAGCTCAAGAAGCTTACCTTGAGGGAGTTTCATGCCAAGCCATACTCGGGTCATTCAAGATATAAGAAGACACTGACGATGGTGAATAATTTCTATTATTGGCTGAATTTGAAGAAATGGTAGAGTTCATGGCTAGATGTTTATATTCTTAGCAGGTAAAGGTAGAATGTAAGCATTCAGGTGGGTTACTACAACAAATAACGATTCCAAAATGGAAATGGGAGGTCATTTCCATGGATTTCATTACAGATCTTCTAAGGACAGTGAGTCAACATGCTTATATTATGGTCATGGATGACAGGTTGAGCAAGGTAGCTTACTTCATTCCAGTACATACTACATATTCAACTGGTGAGGTAGCACAAATGTTCATCAGAGAGATAGTGAGATTACATGGTATTCTGAAGAAGATTATATGAGACAGGGATGCAAATTTCACTTCCAAGTTTTGGAAGGAGCTATTTTTAGGCCTGGGTATAAAGTTGGCCTTCATTATAACTTATCATCCATAGAAAGATAGATAGACAAAGAGGGTCAATAGGATCTTGGGGGATATTTTGAGATGTACGTAAGGCACCAACAAAGGAAATGGGAGGAGTATCTTCCATTGGTGACTTTGCATACAACAATGGTTACCAGGAGTCATTGAGGATGAGTCCTTTTGAGGTATTGTATGTATAGAGTTGTAATACTCCCATCAGCTAGAGTGATCCAGTGAACATGGTACTTATTGGACCGGATATGTTGGCAGACATGAAGTAGGAAATGTAGATTATAAAGAAGAATCTAAAGGCAACACAGGATAGATAGAAGAGTTATGTCGATCATCACAAGGTGTTCAACGCATTTTAGGTTGGAGATAATGTGTATTTGCACATGAAGTGGAGGAAAATCTCTTTAAGGATTGGTTCACGTGCCAAGTTGGCACCACGGTATCGCGGGCCTTTTAAGATCATTGAGAGGATTGGACCTAACTTTCACTGCCTTCAATAGTGAAATTTCATGATGTTTTCCATATTTCATTGCTTAAGAAGCATTTAAAGGATGTTGATCATGTTATTGGTTGGTCTGTATTACAGGTGGAGAAAGAAGAAGAGTTCCAGCTAGGGCTTCAGTGCATATTGTAGTTGAAACATATCATGCTCAAGAATAGAGCCATAGAGAAAGTTAAAGTGAAGTGGAAGAACTTTGGACCTGAAGAAGCTACATGGGAGATGACAGATTATATGTAGGCCCTATATACATCATTGTTTGTCAGTTGAGGCAAAGCAATTTTGGTTTGATGTTGGTATATGTTTGTCATAAGTCTTTATAATGTTTAGGTATATGTATGTATATGTATATGGATGTAAATACCACCATGAGATAAGTTATAAAGCTCCAATAAGCGGTATGATTGTTATATTTTCATTATTTCATGATGTTTTGATTTTTAGCAAGTCATTCATTATAACTACTTCAATGGGCTAAGTTATCAAGCTCCATGGGCAATGTGTTTTTCTTTTCAACCCTTTTTCTGAGGTCATGGTGTCGTTTAACACCAAGGATAGTGTTCCCCAAGGGGGGGGGGGGGGGGTTCTATAATAGTCATGGTGAAACCTTCATGTAATAAAAGTTAATAAAGGAAAAATAATACCACGATTAAGGGACACTTATTCCAAGCTGAATGTTGGGAAAGAAATCCTAGTAGGCATCACTGGATGTGAATTTTGGGTAACTAAAATTGGCAAATTCATTAAAAGGAAAAAAATACATTTTTGACACATTTATTTATGAAAATAAAGGAAATTAGGAGAAAAGTAAGGTGAAAGGTCATAGGTTGCATGTGAGGAGGAACATAAAGGAAAATAATGGAAAATGAAGAAAATAGAGGCCTCATTAAGAAAAAGGCTTTTGAGGATCAGTTGGTAACCTTTTGTGAGTTGAAGTTTGGAGCTCTATCATTATTATGTTTCTCTCGCTCACTCTTATGGACTTTGAGCTTTCTTGGAGCACTCTAGCTTTGGATCAAGGGAGGAAGAGCAAACAAAAGAAAGGAAGTAAAGTAAGGATCATGGAAGGAAAAGCAAGATAAAGAAGGTTCAACATGAATACTTGGAAGTAACCTTTTGCATGTGTGATTTCCTAACTACTTTGGAAATGCAGGGATTTTCATGTTGGGGTATGGTTCTCTTGTTGTCAGCGGCATAGTTTTTTTGGCTTATGACAATGGCTTTTAGCCTAGCCTTGCCTTGTTTTGGATGCCATGGTATGTTGGGTTGTTTATCATAGTTTTGAAATTTGGTTTGCCAAATGGATTTTGGAATCTAGGGAGGAGGTGGTCTCAAGGTTCACTCCGAAAATCTTAGGAATCCCTTGATTAGTTTTGGTGGGGTACACGTTAAAGCCTGAGGGAGAAGTATCGGCTTAGGGCCTAGTGATACGGGTTTATATTAGGGTAGATCCTGAGAGATTGGTCTCGGTTTAGGGCCTAGTGATCTAAGATTGGATTGCAGTAAAGCGTGAGAGATAGGGAGACAAAAAATTACTCAAGGATAGTGATGGATTCCTGATGGCATTCCAAGTTTAGTTTGATTGTGATCAGAGCACCAATTTTGGTGTGACCACAGTTTGATGAGGGTGGAGGTGTTTTAACCTCTAGATTCCCCAAGTTGTTAGATCACCTATCAATCACATTCAATATACAGACCTCCAAGATATCAACTAACGGATAGCCGAAAGTGGAATATCTGCGAGATGGTGGTTGGCCCATATAGTGGTTCATTACTTGATGACTCTAATCGCGGAAGCCCCAAAGATCCGAGGCGTTAATATTGTTTATCTTGCAAAGTTCATCAATGATGGTTAGAGGCCATGTAAACATTAAGGTAGGGTGTTGGAAGTAATGCTTCCATGTAATGTGTATTTGTCATTGTGACTCCCTAGGCATCACTCTAGATGTTGTTGATTCTTATGTAATGAATTGGAGTAAAGTGTCAAAGTCACTGTGTAATTTCCAATATATGTAATTGTTGAAATGAATAATATATATATATATATATATATAATTTTTGAATAAATAATATATAGTATGAAATCTGTGCTGTATAAAAGTCTCTCTCTTCTGTTTTTTATAATAAAATTAAGTTTTTTCTTTTGGCACATATGCTATAAATACATAATCATGTAAACATATTTCTATTCTATAGTTATTTTTCCTTTCCTTAAAAAACCGTCATTTCTCTATTAAAATAAAATAAAATATATCGAAGAAAGAGAAAAAAAAGACGTGCAAGTGTCTTTGAAATCGACTAAAACGGGGATAATGAATTCATCACGTGTGGTATAATAGGTTTAGTCGATTGAGAGGTGAAGTGAATAAAGCTTCTGGTTTTGATTCATCCAAACAACCACATTCACACCAATCATATAGAGTGTTCACACCAATCATATATCACTCTATGCACGTGTTTAATAAATATTAAATTATCATTTCATCCCTTTTCTTTGCTAAAAATTGTATTTTTTAAATCCCTTTCTGTATGGTTTTCCATGCAGATTTATGAAAAACTAATTAACTTTTTAAAGATTTTTTTCAAAACTGGTTTGAATTAATATATAATATAATATATATATAATTCTTAAAAACACGTGAATATCTATTTTAACGTTTAAAACTACAATTCTAAAGGTGAAAAATAACAACTTTGACCAGATTCAAAGATTAACCTATGCTAGAAAAATAGGCAGTTGTTTATAAATGTGGATTTTTGAAAGCTTTCCGGTGGGTTTTTCCGGGTCAAAATCCGGTAGCAATTTATTGGGGATCGCAAATTTGATAAGCTAGTTTGTGCACATCAAAGTGTCCGCAAAAGTTTTTCAGGGTGCAAATCCAAATATGCAATTAAAAAAACCATTTTAAACTGCACAATCAAGATTACACTCAATTTCTTCCGCCGGAATTTCGGTCACCGGAATCTCTTAAAAAATCAATTATAGAACTAACTAAAAAAATAGTAGACTTGTAACTCCCAGACAACTGCTACATTGTCAACGAAGACAGATGGCTGAGCGAGTACGGGTGGTGTAACTTGAAATTAGAATATATAATTAACAAAATCACATTTTCAATATGATTTAAATGTCTGATACGTATTTTCTTTCTTTCAATTTTTGAGAATATAGTACAGGCAATCCGTGACAAACCATATTATGCCTATGTTTGATATAAACCAACGGCACCCAGGGTCCACTACTTCAAAATCTAGAGTGTGTTTTAATTAATAAATATTTAAAGTATGAAAAAGCAATCTGTATACTTGACCGTGGGGATACGATACCCTCTCGGGAGACATATAATAGTGCTTGGATTTTGTGATTTATTTATTGAAATCACTACACGCTTTGTAAAACTTTGAGTCCAATTGACATTGTATGGTTACTTTTTTTTTTTGCCCAAGTCATATCTACGAATTAGTAAAATTATTTTTATCGTATTTATAAACCTATAATCATATTATTAATGTATTTATTTTTATCATATTTACACATAAATAATCATATTATTAATAATATTTCTACAATTTAATTTATGTTATTAGTAATTTTATTTAATCAATTAATTATTCAATATTTTAATTTAAATAATTTTTATTTTCGCTCCACTTTTGGGAATGTTTATGACATAAAAATGAATATAATCTAAAGAAAACTAAATACAATAAACAGAATATAATATTTATTTTATTAGTCTCTATAATCCCCATTTAGTAATTTCTTTTGGGATTTTCAGTATTGGCCTATGTCAATTATAATGTTTATTTTAAAATAAATTAAAAATATTGTTTAGAGAATCTTGGCGAATCACTAATAATTAATTGTCTCGCGTTTCGAACCAACAGTGTGGTTCATCGTCAGGACAGTTGAAGAACCAATTTCCACTTTAGCTTGTTAAATAGTATGTTAGAGAACACCCAACGACTAGATTGATAACAATTAAATTTTGACATTATGTCCTAGTAAAGTAAACAAATTATTATATCTTAGAATACATTTAATCAGGTAAAATAATATTAATAAAAGGTACTTTTACTAGCCTAGA
>APFE030234092.1:52888-74215 GCA_000404065.3 Pinus taeda | reverse complement strand
ATGCTTCTTCCCATCATTTCCCCGCTCAGAAGTTAGGGGTTCTAAGCACTCTTGCCACCCGTGCTGTTAGAATTTCCGATGAAGGGAGCTTGGAATCGGAGAAGGCTCATCTCCTAGATGTCTTTGTGAAGAATGGTTACAGTAGAAACCTGGGTCAAAAAGCCTTCCTCAAGGCCAAGAAGGAGCCTTCTGTCCATGGAGATCCTAAAGATCGTGTCATGGGGGTTAACCTTCCTTACAGCCAAGGGACCACTGATAGGATTGCGAGGATTCTGAGGAGGTATGATGTGCCCGCAACTTTTAGGCCTCTCAATACTATCCGTGGCTCCCTCAGGTCGGTGAAAGATCCTATCGACCCTAAAGACATGAAGGGCGTCTATGTCATTCCTTGTTCTTGTGGGACACCATATATTAGTGAGACGGGTCGCTCTATCAAGCAAAGGATCAACGAGCATTCGACTGACTTAAGGCATGGGAGGGCCAAGTCCTCAGCCCTGGCTGAACATGCCGAAAAGACTAGGCATCATGTCTGTATTGAAGAGGCTCAAGTCATCGCTAAAGTGGCGCAGTTTCACCATCGAAAATTCAGAGAAGCCTTGGAGATTGAGAAAAGGCCGAGGAATCTTAATAGGGATGATGGCTGGAAGATTAGCAGTTGTTGGGTCCCAGCCCTGTCTTCCTAGCCTCCTCTATCCCTCATTTATAAGGCCTCGGGGTAGATTCTATGGTTGGTCCTTTTTACCCCTTGGGTTCTTATAAAAAAAAAATTATAGTTAGCTTTTAATCATTATTTATATTCTCTTCCCTGAGTCTTAGCTTCCTAATATTATATTGAATTAATATAATGTGTTCCCTTCTATTATCTTAATTCTGAGTATCATTCGCCTTTTTGGCTATTAATATGATCTTTATTAAAGTAATTTCGAGCCTTGTTACAATTAAATTTATTAATAATCAAGAAGTAATGTAATTATTTTTGTCTTATTTCTTGTTTTCTATTATATATATATATATTATATAGATTTGGATTTATAAATATTATTACTATATATTATCCTATAATAGACTATTATAACGTTATATATATGTATTAATATACAATTAATGAATCTAGTTTAAATTAATTATCATTTTAAGCTAAAGATTATTTGAATTCATGCTATCGAACTTATTATCATAACTATAATATATTAAAGGAAATAGATTATTTACCTACCATTATAACAATCTAGTTATTATTTTCTAATATATATAGTTTTTAAATAGTTTATTTTAAATAGTTGGTATATTATGAGTGAATATATGCTTATTCTACCTTTAAACTGAATTAGTTTATTTTTACCCCTTCCTAATTCCTATATTTTTTACGATAGATAAATAAATTTTGAACCCTTATTTATAATAATATATTTACCTAATTACAGGGGTAGGTTTAAATTATTATAATATTAGAAAATTAATTATTAAATAAATATAGATTATTTAGTAAATATAAATTATTAAATAAATTACTAAATTATATTTGTATAGATTATATAAATAAATTAAGATATTTATTAAATAAATATATTTACCTTGTTACAAGGGTATTTTTAAAATATTATAATTGGAAACTAGAATATAAGAAATATTGAATGAATATAGATTATTAAGTAAATAAAATTATTAAATTAAATAATTTAATTAAAATATGTATTAAATAAATATATAGATGAACCAATAGTATTATTTTATTCGGAATTGGTTCGCTATATGTATTTTTATATATACATTTATTAATAAACTATTATATTTAGTTAAATAAACAATTGAATTTCTAGCTAGTAAAAGTACTTTAATTATATATTTTACTTGATTTAACGTATTTCTAAGAATAATAATAATTTGTTTATTTGACTAGGGTCATAATGTCAAATTTAGCTGTTATCAATCTAGTCGTTGGTGTCTCTTCCCAGACTATTTAACAAGCTAAGCTGTATCGGTTCTTCAACTTGTCCTGACGATGAACCACACTGGTTGGTTCGAAACGCGTCGACAAATTATTATTATTTATGTGATTTCGCCAAAAATTCTCTAAACAATGTTATGGATCACAGAAGCCTAAATTCCTTAATAAATAAAAATATTTTTTATATTACTAAAAAACTATTTTTTTAATACTTAATAGGATAAAAGATTTGATCGGACACGGTGCCATCAAACCCATATCATGTCACTCATAATTTTTTCTGACCCTTCGGGTATTCACAGACAACTCTGGTATTCACGGAAAACTTTTGGAAACATCTAATGATTTTGGAATTTGAGATAGATTTAGATATCACTAATGAAAACCCATAAAGTTTTCTAACCCTCTTCGTTGGGCAAAACTTTTGGTTGAGTTTGTTAATGCAACTATTTGTTAGGTTTTTGTTACATTAATTTATGAGTTTCTGTTTTATTTCATCTAGTCTTAAATATGATTTTTTTGATCATATATATTTTATTTATTTTAATATTATGCAATTTAATTTTCATTATAAAGAGTCATTTCCATTTTCCAGCGATATGTAAAAAAATACCAGAAATTACAGACTAATGGCCAATTAAAGGACTTTGATATCTTTTCGAAATTGATTGTAATAATTACAATCAAGGCTATAGTATATTGACTTGATAGCAACAAAACCACGTGGACAGAAGGAACCCATTTTTCATAAAAGACGGACAAGAAATAGGAAACGAATTTTCATAGGAGACGGACAAGGAATATGAAACGAATAGATAGTTACACTTGAGGCAAGGTATTGATTTCAACTTGAAATTGAATGTGATAACTACAAACTACTATAAAGCATCTAATAGGTTTTAATTACAATCTACTATAACGTATTTAATAGGTTTTGTTTTTAAGGTGTTGGTTAAGTTTAGGAATTACTATAGTAATGATAAAAAATTCATATAGTTGGTAAACAAAATTATTTTATAAAACTATAAGTTTGTTTATACGCTAATTTGATTTTATATCAAAATTAAATCAAAGTTTATGGACATGTAAGTACTTTAATATATAAAAAAATTATTATATATTAAATTAAGATATATGTGAAAATTTTGTGTATGTTTAAAATGTCAATACAAAGAAAACTAAAAAGTGAAACAATTTTAGTTAACATTATTTTGTGCTTTTATGGCAATTTTTTTTTTACATTTGTGTATGATTTTATGGTTGGAGAAGTTATGGTTGGAGAAGTTGTTTTCTTAAAGAGGAGTTTTTTAAGAGAGGAGGTCCATCGTCACTTGTGTTTTTATTGAGGGGTTTGATTTTGACATAAATTTGAAGTGATGGACAAAATCTGTTATTTAAGTAGGTATTAACACATAAGAAGTACAATACCCGTATTAAAGATATTTACTCAAGAAACATGTCTCTTTATTTTAGTTGTACATATAGATTATATCTACAAACAAAAAGACAAGAGCTCTTAGAAATTTTAATACAATTCGATTTTGTGTGGAAAATGAATTATAGATATCTAATATAGTCACAAATAAGATTATTGAGTGGGACAAATATTATATGCTCTGGATATATAGAATAATGTTTTATATGATTGAGAAAAAAATGTTAATATTTGCATTGAGTATTTTCATTTTTTTTTTTGTGAATAGTGTAAGAGTCTCGAACTATATTTCCATGTAAAAAAGAAATAATCAACCAAGGTAATGGGACACATATTCCAACTTGAATTGAGGGTAAAAACATCACATTGGTGTTCACTAGTGCTTAATTAATGGCCATGGAAATTGGCATTGGCATTGGCAAAGGAAAAAGTCAATAAATGGAAATTAATTAAAGGAATATAGGGAAATAAGAGAAAGGGAATATCAAGAGACAATAATATGAATCCAAAGAAAATTAGAAAAATAAATAAAGGAAAAGGAAAGGAACATACATGACTCATCAATGATAGAAAGGCACATGGGAAATAATTGATAAATGTTTCTCAGCTATTGATCAATTTCAGAAATAGCGCTCCAAAAGGAGAGGGAGAGCACTTGGACAGAAGAAAGAAAAGGGAAAACATAGAAAAGCAATAGAGTGAAAGAGGAATTTTGGGAAACTGCAAGTAAGGGTATAAAATAGTTGTGAAATTGTAGGTAACAATGTGCATGTGTGATTTATCATATGGGGATTTGCTGCATGGTGTGTGCATTGGTTTATGGTTTATATTTGTTGCCATTGGCATGGGATTCACCTAAATTGATATTGGTTTATACCCTTACCTTTTCCATTTCCTGGATAGTCATGATGTAGTGGGTTCTTTTGTTTTAGTTATGCTTTGGATGGTTAGTAGATTTTGAATCCTTGTGAGGTGGTCTCGAGAAGATTCCCAAGGGTCAAGGGTGGATATTAGAATTCTCCTAGAACTCTTGAAGAATTGGTGGAGACAGAAAAATTCCTTTGGGTATGGTGAAGAACGCAGAGGCATTCAAGCTTGTTTGTCTTTGGTGATGTCTAGACCAATTTAGTTGAAATCATTGTGGTGGCGGGTTGAGGTGGTGTAACCATTGGAGGCCCTGGTTGGTTTTTTTTTGGTTTACCTCATGTGATCCCACATTCATGTGTGGAATATGGCATGGGGAGGATTGGAATGAAATAAATATTTGCTTTAGCCCCGATCTTTGGTTTGGTGTACGTGGAACTCCCTCACTTGGTTGACATTTGCATATGGTAATATGTCTTATTACTTACTGATATTTATGAGCAAATGTATTGGTCATTTTGATAATCTTATGACTGGTTTCTCATGGGTTCATTATGGTAAAGTGTTGGTTATAATCATGGTATATTTATCGTTATGTGATGTGTTCATGTTATGGTTTTATTTAATGGTTTGACGTGCTATTGGTTATATATTTGAATGCATGTGCTAATATGTGTTTGATGTGACTAGAAAGAGATGAAAGTAAGTATTTTGGATGATTCTTTAATGAATATAATGAGTTATTGTATAGACAAGCATTCATCACCTATAGATGTTATTTTACCAAGTGTTTAAAGAAATGATTATCATGTATTTGACAAGTTTGAGAAAGAAAAAATGTAAGCATAGTGCATGAAGACTTGTAAAAGTTAATGATAGAGTTCTAGAAGGGTTTGGGGAGTTGGATGATTGTTGGCCTAAATATGTAGAGCCAAACTTTGGATGTAGGAATCCTCTTTCCTATCCACAATAAAGTTGGGTCATCCAGGTAGCTAGCCACTGGGAGAATCGCTTATCCTTGCAATCAGAATCATGTAGCCTCACTTACTACCCTTTGTGCATGTGACTCGGTTGTCAACTAGGTCCAGGAGTGGCCTATACTCAGGGAAAAGGAAACCAATGGAATAAGGTTGTTAATGGTGTGCTCTGGTGTTCCTATGTGTTGCAGGAAGTGTTGAATAAGTTGGTAAGCTAGGCTCAATTTACATAACATAATATTTGAGGTTAGGTCATGCATACTAATTCTCATATCATGTATACCCCGATGAGCTTGTAAAAGTGGGTGAAAATGGGGTGGGGTATTACAGAGTGGTATTGTAGCAAGGTTGCAGTACTGGACCTCGGGGGAAAGGTAGATTGTCATGCAACACTATATGTTTGGAATACATGCATGATAGTTAATTGACCATTTCTATTGTGGTTACATGCATGATACATGTTATTTAATTAGTGCATTCATATGCTCGTGCATTGGTTATTCATTCCTTATATTTAATTTGTTGTACGCATTGTGGTTATATGCATGTTGATAATTGTCACTGTCGTTGCTTGCATGATAGTTAGGTTCTTTATGTTACTACGTATCATGTTAATGTAGACTTACTTGTGGCCTCCCTTGAGATATATCAAAGTATGATTTTGATTATGCCTTCTATTTGGTTTACCTCACATGCTATGTTTGTTGGACAATATAATGCCAAGGATGAAGAGAAGAATAGTTGAGTACATATCAAGTGACTCTTCGTACAGGATGAAAGAGACATTGGCAATATTAAAGAGATTAGTTGAGAAATAAGGAAAGGGATATTCTCCAAGTTGGAAAATACATTAAGACATTTGAAGGGGAAAATTGTGAGTTGCAAGGAAGACAAGGAGTTGTTTATTGAGGCATAGGAAAGGCTTACCAAATCTCAAGAAAAGCAAGTCAAGGTTAATGAATTCATCCTCCATAACATTTCAAATTTGTTGAAGCAATGACAGATGGGGATCATCCATGGGTACAAGCAGGAAGAAATGACTAATGGTATATATGGAAGTGGGCCTAAACAATGGTAAAGGTTGGATAGGGATGATATAGTGAAGTGTAGCAGATCCTTGGACACAATTGAGAAGAGGGATGGCACTCATGGATTTCATTATAGTTCTCCTTCTAGGAGACATCATCGTTATTGCCACCAAAATACTTATAGGAAAAGTGAGAGGGGGTTCTTTCTAGAGGAGTCCAAGAAATCCAAGCCTCCTACTTTTAATGGGGAAGTGAAGAAATCAAAAGATGCAGAATCATGGCTATTTGGGATGAAGAAAATCTTTAGTTTGCATGATTATTTATAGAACATGAAAGAGAAATAACTACCTTCATTCTCAAGGGAATATAAGATTTTTGGTGGGAAGATGTTAAGCATGTCAGAGGCACTCGAGAAGAGGAGTTTATTTGGGACGAGTTTGAAAGACTCTTCATAAAGGAGTGTCTTTCCTAGAGATATTTTTATGGAAAGGCTAAGGAATTTTATGAGCTCGGGATGGGTTCCATGATATAGGAAGGGTATACAACCATATTTCTAGATTTATTGAGATATGTTATGTATCACAAGGATGACAAAGTGAATATCCTAAGGCTCATCATTAGATTTAGAATGTTGTTCAAGGATCAGATTGAGTTTGATGAGCCACAGTATTTTGAGAAAGCCATCATAAAGTTGAAGTAGTATTATGAGTGGTCAAGTGCAAGCCCTAGTTTAAGCGTGATAGAAATGGTAATGAGAAGAATAAAGGAAAATATGGCCCCTCCTAAGAAGTCAAATGCACCTGAGAGATGATAGGGGTCTCAACCTATTAAGCATCATAATCAAGGAAATGGAAGAGAACCATTGTGGTGTTGAAACCATGGTAGAGATCATTGCACGAAAGTTTATCCTATGTATTAGAGTGGCATAGCAGAAGCACGATATACCTCATATCTACAATGCTCATTAGGTGCAAATAGTTGGGGATGCAGGATAATACATTCCCTAGATTAATGCAATAGTGCATAACAGGTAGGAAAATCCCCAGGCATTCATTATCGAGATAGAAGGTTGAACCAGAGGGAGAATTCTAGTCAAATACTTAATTCACATTGTAGAAGTAATAACTGATGCTCTGGAATTAGAAATAGAAAAAGTTAAAGTGCAATAGAGGCACTTTGGGCTGAGGAAGATACATGGGATATGGTTGATTAGATGCAAACATAATAGTTTGTTTCCAATTATAGTTGAATTATTCAAGAGAATTGAAATCCCTTGAGAGATGATATGTGAAGGTGTTTCGTTACAAGTTAGCGTGTTGGGCGTGACAGGATAAGGTAACTCATATACTGTTATATTTATTAATGCAGTGACAATTGTGTGCTTATGGAAGTATGATGAAGGGAATTGTTGGAAATAATACCAAGAGGGCGAGGTGAATGAATATTTACAAATCAATAACTTTTTCATTTCGATAGTTATATTTATATATGCTACTTCATTGAAGGTAAATCGCATGTACACGCAACTGTATTTAAGGCAACTAGCATATATCCGACAAACTTATGATTCAGTTAAGTCATCATATGTTGATCTTTATTTAGTGATTTAGTGCTTCATTAACCATATAAACAGTAACCATGTGCAGTAATAACAAAACAAACCATCACACATATGAAACACACATGAACACCAAGATTCAAGGTGGAAACCCAATGTGGGACAAAAACCACATGTCGTTGTATTCTTTTAATATAAGGAAAACATGTTTACAATCTTGTACTGGTGCACACTCATACCAATATGTAGGTACCCACCTGCAGAAGGCTACAGCCTTCTATCACTCTCCAGCTTCTTCTGGAAGGGAACTACAACCCCTTTAGAGTTCTTGTACTAGCCAATATATTTATTAGTACGTAGGATCAAACCTACAAAAGGCTACAACCTTCGCTCATCCACTAGTTGCTACTGGAAGGGAGCTCCAACCCACTGATCAAATCACCAGCCACAACTAGTAGGAAGCTTCGACTTCCTCACCAAAGGCTCCAACCCTCAATACCATTCAAGGACCACGTTTGAGAAATTTTCACGTTCGATACACCTAATACACAACAACACTATATGTAGGCCACGTTTCATCAAATTTTCAAAATGGACCCATCAGCAATATTGAAGCTCAAAATCAATCACCACTACAATACAACCATCAAATACACTTGCATCAATGATGCAGGAGCATTCACCCAAGAGAAAATCATTGTAATTAACTATACATAGGGGGTCATGTATTTTTAAGAATTTGGATTCCTAAGTGAAAAATTAGTGTAATATTAGGCTTTCAAGTGAATTAATTAGACAATGGGAGGAAATTGTAAGTGCTCTCAAAGAAATGAGAACATGAGAGGCAATAATGACAAAAGAGCCTAAAGTCAATTACGACTCTTTAAACATTCCATGATTCGAGGGACAAGAGAGAGACATTAGGAATTAAGAAATTAGAAGTGGACATAATGGACAAGGGTTTTAGGAGTAAGTTCAGTCGATATAGGAGTCGAACGAGGATAGTTCAACAAAACTCCTGGCATATATGTAAGCCTACAGGCAGAGTCAAAGGGAGGCCACAATAGTGAAGAACAGGCCTGTGTGAGATAGATGTCTCATTCTGTAACCATTGTTGATGTTTATTAATACAATCAACCTAATTTAAGGTGGGAATGCGTGTTTCAAGTGTTGAATTGTATTTGAAATTGTAAGTTTTGTAGTAGGGGTTGTAGGAAGAGTTTGCAGAGCACGTAGAGGGAGAAGATGATATAGTGATTTGCAAAGGATCATTGAATCCATTTGAAGGAGCAATAGGATAGTGATCAAAGGGCATGAGAAGTTAAGCCAGGAGGGAGAGAGCAAAGTGAATTATTGAAGGAAACCCAAGTCACAGAGAATGTTGAGGAAACAACATAAATTCCAAGTAAAAGGAGCTAGCAAAGAAGTGAAGAGGAATGCATAGGAATTGTTTGATCACATGGATCAATGGTCCAGATGATATCGTTGAAGAGGACGTTGAAATATTGCGTCAGAGGAGCTAATTATGTAATTCTGGCTGCAAGTCTTAAAAACGAGTTACACTAAGAAATGACACAAAGCATATTCAGGATTTAGATTCTGGACTTGAAAGTTTATATAAGTTGGTCTATAGCCTTATTGGGTCTGGAAGGCATATCGGCTCGGTGGAAACCATTGCAACAAGGACTAGACTGAGCCTTTGTAATAGAGCGATTGCGATTGTGTGATTAATCATTGACCGTCAGATCATGATCCTAATCAACAAACATGATTTAATTGGTCATCGCACATCAGGGAGGCAAAGAACAGAGAAATAGTGTGGGAGGACTCAAAGGAACCAGACTTGACGATAAATATAGTCGTGGGTTTAATGAAATTGAAGTCTGTTATATGAGTTCAGAGCATAACTTCCATGTATTCCCTTCGTATTATGTTAAAGTGTTGAAACACTTCTGATAGTCGCATATTGGAGGAGAAAGGGTGATGAAGCACATATGTAGGTATGGCCTGCGAAAGTCCTGATAGTAGATAGCAATTGTGATAGAGGTACAACCTCAAAATATGTGCAGAAGTCATACAGATGATGTGAAAAGGTATGTTTGTGCACAGTATTTCTTTGTAAAAGGGTTTTATAAGGAATTAAGCACCAATGAGGTTTTATGTGTTAAAACCATAAGCAATGAAAGTAAAGGGGGGTAAAGGTTATATGTGCGGGTATAAGGAGTTTAGGAAGTCTCAATGGGAGGTTTAAGGCAGGGTGATTAGTTTTGATAACAAAGGAACTATGGCAAAAATGCCCTTAATCATTTATTATTTGAAGATTTGTCTCCATTGCCGAGTTAAATACCTGGGATAGATGCATTTATGCAAATTCTTGCATACTATGGGTATGTGAGGGGAAAACCTGCACCATATGTGGTATCAAAGTAGAATGGAAATCAGAGCGAGGAAAGATTTCTGCGGAAGGGAGTTTACACACAGAAGAAGGTCATGTGCATAAGTTAATTGATGAATGATAGAGAATATATAAGAACATTGTAAGGGGAACTTTTTAAGTTTTTGGAATATTGTAGCAGTTCCAGCAGAGGGTTGGAGTAGATAGGAATAGAGGAAAGAGAAAGCAAGATTGCTTAATGTGATTTCTGAAGGGAAGAGGACTTGGAAACAAAAATAGAGGGCAATCCATTCAAAGCACAAGTGGAATGGTGAAACAAGATCATGCCGAGATCTTGAAAATGAGGTAATATGTTTTGTTTTAAATTGAGAATGTGTTTTTTTTATACTAATGCATAGGTGACAACAAGCGAAGCTGTGAGAGGAGAACCAAATGCATTATTTAAGGCAGATTAAGGAGAGTACTTTGAAGTAGAAGTCGTAGTGAACTTGAAGAATTGAACAAGAGATTGGACAGAGAGGACATCTAAAGTGTTCTCAAGAGAGAGTGAGAGATTGAAAAAGCCTAGAAGGGAAAGGTGTTGCTCAAGAAGAGGTTCCAGATAGAGGATTGTGCTTACCAAAAGACTGAGTGAGGAGAACTTAGTGAGGTAAGATTGTAGCCAGGAGGACTAGCTATTGCAGAGGCTTGTTGTAGATAAGTGAGGAGCTCATGAAGAAAGAGGAGAAGAAGATGACTACTGATAGTCAGCAGAGGTTCAGAATGAAGCCGCAACAAAAGATATGAGAAGAAGGATGCCAAGGAAAATGGCAAGAGGATGAGTCAAGAGGAAATTGACAAAGAGATTGGCACGTTAAAAGAACAACTCAAAGCATTAAGAAGAATACTAGAGGAAAGCCAGAGACTAAGTTAGGTCTTGGATAAGAAGCCAGTGGAATGGCATGAGATGTAGAGAAGGCTACAACAAAAGAAAGTGAAGTGGCTAATGGAAAAACTCAAGAAAGTTGAGTTGGAAATGGAAGAGTTCATTTGTGAACTAGAACAAGGAGAAATTATGGGAGAAAGTGAAAATGAAGACTTTAAGACTGAAACTTCAAGGGAGGCCAAAGAGTCACATGGTCTTAAATCTGGAAATGTATGTGTGTTTATAGTTGAAACATGTAAAGAAGGACAATTTGCTGATATTGTCATAAAGGAGAAGCAAGACCAACAGAATCTAACTTCTGTTCTGGAAGAAGATGAGATAGATAGATCTCATATGCAGTTGGAGGAAGATGTCAAGAAACCAATTGAAGGGCTTGAAATGATTGAAGAAGAGACTATCGAAGAATTTCTAAATCATATGAAGAATTTCAAGGAGATATGATGGCTGAACCATCAAGTGGGACCATAGGGTCTTATATTTTTAAAATTGATAGTTTGTGTATGATGGCAGATATTGCAGGAGAAAAGCAGTTGTTTGAAGATATCTTCAGAGGAGATGAAGATCTAGAAATAAAAGGTGACAGAGAAAACTTCTCAGAAGAGGAGGAATTTGACTGCATACAAAAGAAAAGGTCTATGGATGAGTCTATAGAAAATGTCATGGAGATGAGGAATCAGGATCTTATTTTGATGAAGAAGAAGGGATATTGTCTCAGAAAGGTAATAAAATGAGTTCGATTGATGTTATTGATGGAAGTAAAATGCAGGAGAATGATAATGCAGATGATGAGACAAGGATTGCTCTTGGGTATGATAAACAACAAGAGATTGAAGGCAATATTGAAGAAGATACTATGTTAGCTGAAAACATAGTAAAGGATCATCAATTCACTATGATGATAAGCACAGTGGAAATAGTCATGGAGGTTGTTGAAGAAGAAGGACATGTACTGAAATATGTTAAGAAGAAAGAAGTCTATGCAAAAGACTTAGCAAAGGGAGAAAGAACACTAACAAAAGTATGTTTTGCAAAGGATGAGTAATCTCTATAAGCTGTCAGAAGTATGAAGAGTATCATTCAAAAGATAAAAACTTTGAATTAAAGGAGGATGAACAATGTCTCTTAAATGAGAAAAGCAGTGACTTATTACAACAGAAAGAACTTAAGATTGGAAGTGATGATGAAATACTTGAAATGTGTCACAAATAAATTGCATTGTTGGAATATTTTCTTTAAAATTCAGAGTATGATATTATTATTGCAGGAGTTCCCTACAGTGGAAAAGGGCAGGAAGATATCACTAGGACAGATGGTATGGAAGAGAGACTAATGGACAGTCCCATCAATTCTTTTGAGAGTTCAAATCAGCATATTGATGTGCTAACAGAGGATAAAGAAATAGAGCAACAAACTGAATTATTGCGAAAGGAAGATAAGGCATAGTAGCCTTATGTTTTTTTATTTTAACAAATGTTTTATGAGTACAGGTTATGTTGTAATTGTTGGAGGGGATTTGGCACAAGTGAACAACCAAATAAAGGTGAAAGTTGAGAATTCTATGGAAGAACTCAATCCATGGAATATAGAAATTAATTTGCTAGAGAAAGTGTTGAATAGTCATGATTCAATCATGAAAGAGTGTAAGGATGATAGGTGGCAGTAAACGAAGAAACCAAGGCAAAGGTTGAAGGAACAAAAGCAAGAGTCAACATAGAAGTCAGCATAGCAAGAAAACCAAAAGTTGAAGGAAGAATAACATAACAGAAAGAAGAACAACAGTTTGAAGAAATAGTGGACAACAACAACAACCTGAAACAAAGAGAAGGAGATAGAAGTAAGAAACAGAATATGGACCAGTCCAAATATGTACTGGAAACATAGATTGAAGAGATGTGGCAAGTAATGATGAAGCAGTTCAAATGGAGGAAAATGATAGCAGTAAGAAGCATGATCAATCAAAGTTTGAATCTAATTGACAAGAAGAAGAAGATGGAGCAAAAAAGAGCAGAAGTACAGTAGCAACAAGGGAACAAAGCATGTGGACAGTTACAGAAAAAAGTGTGGGATCCAGGAAGACAAAGATCAGAAGGCACATGATCAAGAGATCATGAATATTTTTTACTTTGGGAGTTTGATGTAGGAGCATTCACCCAAGTGAAAATAACTGTAATTAAGTAGACATAAGGGGTTATGCATTTTTAGGAAGTTGGATTCCTAAGTGACAAATTAGTGTAACATTATGATTTCAAGTGAATTAATCAGATAAAGAGAGGAAATTATAATTGCTCTCGAATAAATGAGAACAAGTGGCAAAATGAGAAAATAGTCTAAAGTCAATTAGGACTCTTTAAATAGTCCATAATTCGAGGGACAAGAGAGAGACTTTAGGAATTAATTAATTAGAAGTAGACATAATGGACAGATGATTTAGGAGTTGGTTCAGTAGAGGATAGTGATCAAAGGGAATGAGAGGTTAAGCCAGGAGTGAGAGAGCAAAGCGAAACCTTGAAGGAAACCCAGGTCACAAAGAACGTTGAGGAAACAACGTAAATTCCAAGTAAAGGAGCGAGCGGAGAAGTGAGGAGGAATGCACAGGAACCGTTTGATCACATGGATCAATGGTCCATATGACATCACTGCAGAGGAAGATGAAATATAGTGTTGGAGGAGTTAATTATGTAATTTTGGCTACAAGTGTTAAAAACCAGTTACACTAAGAAACGATGCAAAACATAGTCAGGATTTAGCTTCTAGACTTTAAAGTTTATATAAGTTGGTCTATACCCTTATCAGGTCTGGAAGGCATATCAGCTCAGTGGAAACAATTGCAACAAGCACTAGACTGAGCCTTTGTAATAGAGCAATTGCGACTGTGTAATTAATCGTTGACCGTCAGATTGTGATCCTGATCAACAGTCATGATTTAATTGGCCATTGCATAGTGTGGAACTAGAGATCAGAGTGATAGTGCGGGAGGAATCAGAGGAACTGGACCCGATGATAAATATAGTCATCGATTTAATGAAATTTAAGTCCCTTATATGTGTCCTGAGTGGAATTTCCATGTATTCCGTTTGTATTATGTTAAAGTGTTGAAACAATTCTGATAGTCACATATCAGAGGATAAAGGCTGATGAAGCACATATCTTGGTATGGCATGCGAAATTTTTGATAGTTCATGGTGATTGCGATAGAGGTACAACCTCAAAATCTGTGCAGAAGTCGTATGGAAGACGCGGAAAGGTATGTTTGTGCATAGTAATTCTTTGTAAAAGGATTTATAAAGAACTAAGCGCCAATGAGGTTTTATGTGTTAAAACCATAAGCAACTAAAGTAAAGGGGGATAAAGGTTATATGTGCGGGTATAAGGAGTTTAGGAAGTATGGATAGGAGGTTTAAGGCAGGGTGATTAGTTCCAATAACAAAGGAAGTATGGAAAAAAGGCCCTTAATCATTTATAATTTGAATATTTGACTCCATTGCCGAGTTAAATACATGGGACAGATGCATTTATGCAGATTCTTCCATACTATGGGTATGTGTAGGGAAACCCTGCACCAATCAACTAATCAGTGAAATCCAATCATCAATATTTGAACCAACCATAACTAAATCAATCAATCACTAAAAACCCATCGTCACTGAAGCAAATCACAATCAATCAATTTGAACATTCAGAACACTGTTACTAGAACACATTCGCCAGAATAAAATGCAGAACCCAAAACTATGCATCAATCAGCAGAATGAAATGTAACTTCAAACATCATTTTTCATACTATATACGCTACTTCAATGTGTTGAAACTGCATGTATATGCTCTTTTATCAAAGCGAACGAGCGTACAAATCTGCAAATACTAACTTAAAAACTTCCTAGCTATTCCAGACTTCAGTCATATCCAGATCATAACATTTACAGAATAAAACATGTGACAGTATTCACATCTAGACTATCCATCATCCATCATCAATCACTTAGTTGCATCCTTAGTTCAAATCAAGCAAAGCATCAGAAACCCATAACCTACATATTTGATCTAACTCTCCATAAGATATTCAATACTTTCACCTATGGCCTAATGATCTTCGCCTCCTTATTTAACTTTAAGCCCTTGGTCAATACCTTGGACCAAAACCACTTAGGATCAATACCTTGGACGAAATATCTAGCACCAAATAACTTGGACCAATACCATGGACCCAAAATACCTTAGACCAAATACCTCGGACCAAAACCTTGGTTTTCTAACATGTACACACTTTTCTTCTTGTGGGAGTGCATGTATACGTATACGATCTTTTTGTTCTGTGTGCCCGTGTGTATATGGTACTTTGACACAATGAACCAAAGTATAACTCTCTTTCTTCAACCTATGGAGTTTGATCTATAATCCTTTGTTGTTAACCTCTTGCACTATGAACTGCCATTTGTGTGAGTTGCCATCAAGGACAACACCTGTATCACAATGCCAACAGGAATTCCATGGCAAAAGAGAATACGATAGATCTTGATGAAGGCTTAGGATGATATTTCACTAATGAACCCTTGGAAGCACTAGGGGACCATGGGGGTTGAGTCATGTTGTCTTTCGAAAATTTTGTTCTTTTGGTATTTCATGATTTGTTTATTCTTGATTTGTTGTTTTGATTGTGATTTGTACATGGCCATGCAAATTTGTTTGTGGTGTTGTATTGTTGTTTGGTTTTCCTTATTTTCTTTGTCTTTCCTTCTTTTTCTTACCTTTTATGTTTTATGGGCCTTGGGAATTGGTTGATGGAAAGAGGAAAGATAATGGAGCTCTAGGAGAGTTGAGTGAAACCCAATAGGTAATATAAGACTCGGATGAATCCTAATGCATGAATAAAGGGAATCAAAAGGGAATTATATGATAGCTAGTTAGGTTGGTTATATCCATTGGGGTAAATGGATAGTGGTAGGACAATCATGAAAAAGGTAACTAGGAAAGATAAAATGAATGGATTTGAGATGTCAAATACCTTGGCTATGTTGGGAAATGTTGTTCTCAATGCCATGCATTCTTTGTATGGATAAAGTAATTTCTCTTTACCTTGACCTTATGAACACTTGTAATTGTGTTGTGATCATGTTTATTCTAATATGTGTGTGTGTGTGTGTGTGTATGTATGCTACTATCTAATAGGGTCATCAAAGGTCATTTTTGTGGAAGAATAATTGCTTTATGTAGGTCAATGGTGTTAAAAGGTTCCTCATTTACGAGGAATCAAGTGGGTAGAATAGCCCTGAAAGATCTATGAGGTTAGTGTCATGTGGATATGGTTTTGATATTACGTGCTTATAATTATGCCTATGTTTATGTTATGGCAGGAAATGATGAATGATACATTAGCAGAATGAAATCAGTGTGATCTGCGGCATGATGGGATAAGCATGGATAGTAGAAGGAACCTAATATCCTAGATTTGGATTGTGGATGCACGCAGTAAGGCATGGGAAATACACTAGAGGCAAGGTTTCCTTGTAGAGATAATGTGGTCTCTCGATGTGCATTACTGCTTTTTTGTACATGTTGTATTGTGTCATGTGTATTTTTTAGTCGATGTATTGTGACATGTGTGTTCGTTGTGTGGTATTGTCTGTACATGTATGTTTTTTATTGTAAACTATGTGTCTGTGTATGTGTTATAAAGGGATTGGTTCTCAAGGTCCCTATAGGCTCTATGTTGGGACAGGATCTCTAGAGCCTTATATTATGTTGGGATTCCTATAGGCTATGGCTTGGATCCTTGTAACAACTTGTGTTCCATATAGGCTATGGGTTGGAGCCTTGTAACAACTTTGGTTCCCTAGAGGATGTGGGTTGAGATAGCCTAAAGCCCTGGATATCTTGGGAAGAGACAAATCCTAAGTTCATGACACTGACATTAGAGGTTTTATAGTATTTGGACACCATTGTTACTGATATTGATGGTAGAGGCGGTATAGTCTCTGGACACCCATGTTGTTGACATTAAGGGATGAGGTAGTATAGTCTCTGGGTTCCATTGTTGCTTTGAAATAAGAATGCATTGGGTGCTTGTCAGGATTGGACATTGATACAATGTGTGTACATGATAAAAGAGAAGAGAAGGCACTAGGTGTTTTTCGGGTTTGGAAGCTGATTAAGTGTGTGTACGGAAAGGACAAAGAACAAATGTGGAAGCAAAGAACCATTTGAAACATAAGTATCAATATTTGATTTTTAGTTTTTCATTTCGACGTTATGAACATAGTCTAAGATCATGATTTATGATGGTTGAGTTTTGAGCTAACCAGATATGATATTTTTATATATGATGATTTGATCAAGAAAGCTAATTTGACTTGTTGTGAGAGGAAGTAAACGGAGTTTCAGATGCCACCTCATTGACGACTTACTATTGAGGTATGATTTGAGTTTATTAAAATTCATTTTGAGTCTAATGGAAATTACGTGCTTGGTATAGGAAAGCATGGAAATTCCTAGGTTTGGGTGGTTGGAACTGGATGCAAGAGCGTCAGCAACAACAACAAAAGGAATTGGAACATACAATAGTGTGATAGTAAAGAATTCAGGAGCAGGGCCATTTTGTGATACTGGTACCCAATAGTCTCCGTTGATTTCCATAAGCATGCTACTACTAGTATGATGGGTTTGAGGTAGGAGCATGCCTTGGTTTTTGGACCTTCCAATGCAAGGAAACCTTGCCAAGGGATGGATAACCGAAGGGATTTGCATGTAGAGAAGGGGATGTCAAGGAAATTGGAAGGTGAGTGACTACATGGAAGGGGGTGACCGAATTGCTTAAGGGACTAGGAATTAGAGAAGGGAAGGTAGGGGAATTTTTTTTTTTCATTAATGGAATTTCCAAATGGAATTAGGAGCACATTTGGAGTGTACCTGGGAACATTGAGTCTATAATTGTTCACTAACATAAAAAACAGTGCAAGGATTGTAGCATTTGACATTGGATGTAGAATTTTATTTTAGCAGTAGATTCTAGACTTCATGGGAAGGAGGTGAATCCCTAGTACTTCTTTTGAGTGTGGAGTTGTGAGCCTCTAGATTCTCTTTTCATTGATGCAACCATCACATCCTTTTATTTGATGGCTAGAGAAAATGTGCATATGTATATATGTGTATATACTTGTAAATATTGTATCGAGTGGTGTTTATAAAGATCTATAAACAATATTTTTATTTGTTGGTTGAAGAAAATGTGCAAAAGTATATATCTGTTATTGTAAATATTGTATCAAATTGTATTTATAAGCTCCAATAAGTGACAAGTTTGTCATGTTTTCAGAAGTTGTCATTGTAAATAATACTACATCGGGTTGTGTTTATAAAGCTCCATAAGCAATATGTTTTGCCTATAAATTTCATTAATTTTTATGTACAAATTTAAAAATGTGTATCAATAGAAACATTATTATATTTCAAGATGGAAAAAATATTAATCTCAATTTAAATATTTTATAGTATGTTTTATATGTATTATGCTGGTAGCTTCTATATGCAATTTTTGTAGCAACATGATCCTTAATTTCAATGTCATGGACTATACTACCCTGCAAAACTTGTTTTATTCCTCTCTCTTTCTCCCTCCCCCCTCTCTCTCTTTCTCTCTATATATTGTTATTATTGTGTTATTTATTTCTTGGTATAATTAAAAAAAAGTAATAAACCATAAATAATTTTTTTTTATATTCAATAGATAATTGGAGAATTTTGTGATGATATAAATTTTATATATTAATGTAAATATTTTTAAATCAATATTATATATATTTTATAAAATTCATATTTTTTATATACAAATTTAAAAAATATGTATTAATAAAAACATTATTATTTTTGAAAACAAAGGTTAACCTTCTTCCCAAATAAAGGTCTTCAAACATGGTTGGGCCAAGAACATTTTGCAAGTTTTGTTCCGCACATTTCATAGGTGGTAAGTCATTGGGTAAATCATTGACTTGATTATATCACCTGGCCTCAAGGGAATGGAACAATATTATTACTAAAATTAATGCAACCCTAGCTGAGCTGCAGCCAATATTACTCCTCTGCATACGCTTGTGAATTCACCTTTATTAATTGAGGGAATAGGAATACTAAGGCTTTACATATCTACAATATATATCTTTATTCTGGGAATCGTATTTGGCCCAAGTCATTGTTCCCTAGACTCATCCTTTCCATGAGAATGTAATGTGTTGTGTTGATAACTACTCTATGAGTAAACAAGCTATTACATCAAAGAATTCGGTAATCCTATTTTCTATAAATCCCCTATAATTTTACTCCAACTTACACCAAGAAAATATATTACCCTTAATCAAATGTTGACATGTTGTTTAAACAATCGTTTCTCCACTAAGATCATATAGAGGTAATATACATATATGAAATAAAATATTTGAGATTTGAACCCGTAACCATGGGAACCACATCAATTAAACAATCTTTAACTATCAACAATATCTCTACCGTGATATATTATGGTTTTACTTTGTAATTAAAAATAGGTTTGGGGATAAATCAACACCGCATCAACTCACAGTTATTTGAGCTTGAGACCTACCTAGAAGTAGTCATCCTAATGACTCACTTAAATGTTAGATCCACTAATTCATTTATATATGCCCTATACCATAGTTTAAGGAAGTTATATTCATAAATATTTGTTATATTTATTTATTTTTACATCGTTATTGGCATTTTTTTATTGAACTCAAAGTGAATTTAAATGAAAAATGCCTATTCTTAGTTAAATCTACAACCAATGTGGCATTACAACACACCTCAAGTTCTTAAAACATGTTACCTTGTCGATGTGTCTAGAATGCATACCGTGATCCTGATCTTTCCATGTGAAAAATTCATAGATGGACAGCTCTTATGCTTGTGAGGAGATCAACAATGATGACAGCTCACCGGGAAAATTGGTCAGATTAACTATCATCCTGGGATTTTCATTTCACTTAGTGATAGAATGAGATTTCCACTAAGGCTTTGGCTGTCCAACCTTTCCTTGTTTCTATGGTAATGGTTGATATTTTTCTTACATGGAAAATCTAGTTTTCTTACCCACATTATAGTAGCACCTAGAGTGATTAACAGCAACTAAGAAACTATTATTAATGTTTTTTTTATCAACGGTTTCCAATTCGACTTGAACTTTTCCTTTTTCTTTTTCTATGTGAAGGCGATACCTAATTATCATCTTGTTGTGGTTTCTTTTACGAGTCCTTTTGAACAACTCTTAAGAACATCAACAATTCAATAATATGCCTAGGGGTTCCATCCCCTTCACGCTAGAGCCCTTGATTCTTGAAAGTTCATATCTCCCTCTCACGGTTTCATCTCTAGGTAAACAAAGTTTCCCCGCTAAATTCCTTCTTAATTTTTGTTGTAAGATATCTTTTGTTAAATTTCCTTTCAAATTTTATCCACAGTTTGTCAGTTTGAATTGATGCGAAAGGTTTTCCTCTCTTTCCTATTTTTTATTTGTATAAATCTTATTCAAAATAATAATATATATATATTGTCTCAACAAAAATTATTGTTGAGGATGCGAAAGGTTTTCCTCTCTGTAACAAATACTCTATCTCTCTTTTCTTTTAAATTCTTTATTCCCTATTATTGTTAGGCTTTGTAGTTATACATTATTTTTCATTATTCTAGTATACTTTCCTTCAGGGATAATCTTCTCTTTTTTTTGTATTAAAGGGTATTAAGAACCCATTATATTGATAATTATTAAGTGGTTAATTCGAGTTAAAAACTTCGATATACTCATAACGAGGAGTGTTTTTGCATAAATTAACATAAGAATTCTTGTAGTACAAATATCTCAAGGGTTTTCTTACTTAAGTCTTTTGAGGTTTTCAATTTTAGGTAAATAGCCTAGATTTGTTTGTTGTTGTTAGTTTGAGGTTTTTAACAGTGAAGTTTGTCATATATTATTTTAAAGGCATCACATGTCGGGACAATCTTCTTCGAAGGTATCATATCCATCCATGAATGTAGATAATCACTATCAAGTACTATGTCACTTCATTTTGGCTCACTGTCAGGGAAAATTTTAAGAACCCCCCCTAAATTTATAAATATAATAAATGGCCGAATCTCCATGGTATATAGGAAAAATGGAAGGCGATTTTATCAATAATATAATATGTATATATA
>APFE030234092.1:10590-52868 GCA_000404065.3 Pinus taeda | reverse complement strand
ATGCTTTATTTATTTACCATACCTCCATTTATTTATATTTTTATTAATTTACCATATCTCTTTTATAAATATGGTATTTGGCCCATAGGATTCACTTAAATAAAACCCATTCTTGAAAATGGGTGAATGGATTCACTTAAATAGAACGTATTCTTGAAAATGGGCGAATGGAAGGTTGTAACTCCTAATTTCAAGGGCTAAATTTACCTTTTTTACCCTCTCCCTTAAAATAAGGTCGTCTATTTGAGGTAATTTGTAAAAATTTAATATGATACAAAATAATCGCCCACTAAAAATTTAAAACCCCTTAATTTCGCCAAAGGGCGAACATTCACCCCTAAAATTATCCTTGCTCACTGTGTACTATTTTGAATACACTAGTTAGTCTTATTCTTAGTTTTTGTTCAATATTTTGGTAGAAAGGGTTTATTTATGTGTACCTCTTATGTGTTTCGTTTTAAATTGTTATGTCATTGACTGTAAATTCATTATATTAACCATCCTTACACTTCCAACATGTTTTGGTAACCATGGCTATTATAAAACCAGCTGACAAAAACATAGAAAAGATGGATCAATGCCTTAGAAATAAGGCTCTTCAAGGGGGAAACCTCCTTTACATTACAAAAATGAACAATTCTTAGATGATACAAATGTTTAGACCTTCCTTCTATATATAGGAACCTAAGGGGTCACAATATAATCAAGCCAACATAACAGTAACAACATAAGGACACAAAATTAACAATAATGGGTTTCTATGGGGCATAATAATAATAATATGGGGACAATAGGGGCACAATAAAGACAATAAAGGATACAATGACAATAATAATGGGGGAATCACTAGTATTATAGGGGCTTAACATGCCCCTCTCCTTCCAAAATTCGTTGTCCTCAATGCTTGAGTAGTGCTAGATGCTTCTATATAAAATTTTCATCCTTCCATCTGGAATCTTCCACTTGATGAGATACCCTGAAATTAATCTATTTCGTAGCTATGGAGTTCTTGTTTTTGTGACTGCTTCCGATTCCAACATAATTTTTCCTTCGTCGTCAAGTTCTAGCAATATTGTTTGAACTGGGAGCTTGTCGCCTATAACCTTTCTTAAACATGAAACATGGAAAACTGGGTGCACTCGAGATGCTGCAGTAAGCTCCAATTTGTATGCCATCTTACCAATCCTTTGCAACACCTTGTACAGACCATAATACTTTGGTGATAATTTATTATCCTTCTTAGATTGCTTAAGGGGCATTTCTTTACATGGTTGTAGCCGTAGGAATACCCAGTCACCTACCTCAAAACTTCTTTCACTACAGTGTTAATTTGCCTATTGTTTCATTCTATTTTGCGCCAACGTGAGGTTATCCTTTAAGAGTTGGAGAACTTGTTGTTGATGCATGATGGGATGTTCCACTACTTGAACCTTAGAATTTTCTCTTAAATATAATGTGATGTATGTTGTATGATATCTGTAAAGTGCCATAAATGGGGTCATTTTTGCTGCAGTATGGAAAGAAGTGTTATAACTCATTTGACTCATTGTGTCTATTTATCAAATACAACGAAATGAAGATATTCTTCCAAACATTTATTTACTATATCAGCTTCCCCATTAGATTGAGGATGATAAATGAGCTATGAGCTAACTCAGTACCGAGATAAGAAAATAATTATGTTCAAAAATTTCCAGTGAAAATGGGATCTTTGTCGCTTACAATAATCTTTGGGTTTCCATGTAGCTTTTGAATTGTTTCCAAAAAAGCAGTAGAAATTGTACTGGCTTTAAAAGCATGTGATAATGACAAAAGTGTGCATACTTGGTAAGTCTATCAACTACCACCATGATGACACTCTTTTCTTCGGACTTGGGTAAACCTGTCATAAAATCCATTGAAAGCTCCTCCCAACGTTGGCTTGGAATGGATAAAGGTTGTAATAGACCTGGGGTCTTAATTGTTTCAACTTTATTTTGTTGGAAAACCAATCATCCTACCACAAAATTTTGAATATCTGATTTAAGGCCGTCCCAAAACAATTCCTTCTTAAGCTTGTGGTAAGTTTTTAAAAATCCTAAGTGCCATCCTAAGGGAGAAGTGTGCAATTCCATAAAAATCTTTTGTTTGAGTTGGGAATTCTTACATAGGTATAAGTGATCTTTGTACCATAACAAATCATTTTTCCAGTTAAATGTATCAGATGTACTAGGATCTTGTTGTAACTTTTGAATGAGTGCCCACATTCTTCCATTCCTCCATTCCTCCATTTCTTCGTTTATCCAATCTAGTTGGATAATAGAAATGGCGCACAACAATGCTTCCACATCCTCATCCTTTCTTGAGAGTGTATCTGCCATAAAATTTTTCTTTCCTTTTTTGGAGATGATTTCAAAGTCATAACCCAACATCTTTGTGACCTATTTTTGTTGCTCTTCAAAAGATAATATTTGTTCTAAAAAATATTTAAGACTATCATGATCCATTGTTACCTTGAAGTGTATTCCCATTAGGTAAGGTAGCCATTTCTTAAGTGCATGTACTATTGCCAACATTTCCTTCTCATAAATAGCTTTGTGTAAATACTTTCCCTTGATTGGATGACTGTAGAAAATAATGGGTATTTCATCTTGAATTAGAACAACACCAATTCCATTTCCTGAAGCATCACATTCCACAATAAAGGCATTTATGGAGTCCAACGTAGCTAAGACTAGTGCTTGTCACATTGCCTGTTCAAGATGTTTGAAGGCCTTTGTTGCTTCTGGAGTCCATGAAAATGCATCTTTCATCAATAATGTTGTTAGAGGCATTGCTATTCTCCCATAATTCTAAACAAGATTGCCATAATACCCTGTCAACCTGAGAAATCCTTGCAGATGATTTATGGATGTGGGGATGTTCCATTCCTTAATGGCCTTAATTTTGCTAGGGTCTACCTTAACACCTTTATGAGATACAATATGAGCCAGATATTTCACCTCTTGTACTCCAAATAAACATTTGGAGTTTTTTGCATATAATTGTTTCTCCTCTAATAGTTTGAGCACCATGTCAAGATGTTCAACATGATCCTTCAAAGACTTGTTGTAAATTAGTATGTCATAAAAAATTACTAACACAAATTTTCTAAGGAAGGGTTTGAAAATGGAATTCACCAAACCTTGAAATGTAGAAGGTGCATTGGTAAGGCCAAAAGGCATGACCAAAAAATCATAATGACCCTCATGAGTTCTAAATGTTGTTTTCAGATTGCCTTCAGTCTTCATTCTCATTTTATGATATCTTGAACGAAGATCCAACTTGGTGAAGTAAATTTATCCATGCAATTCATGCAATAATTCATCAATGATAGGAATGGGAAATTTATCTTTAATAGTGAGCTTTTTGATCTCCCTATAATCCAGACACATGCACCATGATCCATCCTTCTTATGCACCAATACTACTAGAGCAAAGGGAACTTTGACTAGGTTGAATTATACCAGCCTCTAGCATTTATGCAACCATACATTCAATTTCACTCTTGTAGGCATTGGGATACATGTACGGCTTGATGTTTGGAGGAACACTTCCTAGAATCAAATGAATAGCATGATCATGATCACGAATAGGTGGGAGACCTTTGGGAGTCTCAACTACCTTGGAATGATTGTCCAAGAATTTTTGGAGATTTGGAGAAATATATGATTTCGATGTGGGAACCTCTATCGAACATAATTGTGAAATTAAACCTCGTTGTTCCTTCTTTAGATGCTTTGTCATACCATTAGAGCTGATTATCTTTCCATGTTTCCCTACAATACCCTTTAATTCAACTTCCTTTCTTTTTGCACAAAATTTCATTGAAAGTTCTTGAAAATTAGAAGCTATTGTACCCAAGGGTTGTAGCCATTGGACTTCTAGTACAACATTAGCACCACCCATTGTAATGGAAAGCATTGGGCCATTTAATACGCATGGAGGCAAAATTGGTCAAGGGCACTCAAAGGGATGTTCTTTCCACGAGTAAAAGGATGCGTCAAGTTGCATAATCTAAGTGATTGCATGGTTGACTTCGCAGAAGATATGGTTAAATATGTGGCTTAAACAGTGGTCCAAATGAAGCCAAATCAAGGCCAAAAGGTGCAAATAGTCAAAATGCAATGCAACAGTACAACTCAACACAAAGGAGCCTCTAGGGTATAAAGCCAAAAAAATAGCGACGAAGTAGAGGAATGAGGCTTCAATGCACAAGTCATGGCAGGACTAAAGAGGACTCCCGAGCCTACTTAGTATAACAACATGGGCAACCAATGTCAGCAAGGATCTAACAAATATTCCCATGTAAAAGATGGCTCTACCATCGCATCATGATTTAAAATCGATGAGTGAAAATGGTTTACTGACCAAGAGATGATGGGATTGACCCTACAGCTAATGTATCGTTGAATGTAGGCTAGTATGCAAGATGCAGCAGAAAATGGTTTTCCCTAACCTAAATGCCAGTGAGAAAATGATACCTACCATGACGGATCTACGGTCATGAGACCAAAAAAAATATCTCGAAGAAATCTCCAAAATTTCCGGTAAAAACAACCCACTCTCAACAATCCAAGCCCACGGGTCAAAAAAATCATGAGACAAAAATCAATTTTTGAAAAAATATTTTGCAATTTCCAAGTTATATAATGACTTTTTGGCTCACATTTTTTTCATTTTTGTTTGGGGCAAGGAGATGTGGAGCAAAAGAAAGCAAGCTTGCCTCTGAGCAATTGGACCTTTCGAATCACCCTGAAGTCTCCAAGTAACCCTCAAATCCTACTTATAATGGTTTGTGATAGTTTTTTGAAAGTTTTGACCATGGGAAACTATGCCCAAAAATTTCACTCTACATACATGATGGTTGGATGTAAGCAACTCACATATATGATGGCCCTACACACGACTGTGTGTAAAGGGAACCTGCGTGTATGTGAGTTAAAGTTTTAACATATATTTTAACGGTTGAAACTTTGATTTTTTGCAAGATGACTATCACATGGAGGGAAGGAGAGCATACCAGCATTGGTAATGAGGTGATGAAAGATCAGGATGCCTTGGATGCTCTAAGAGGCCGTGGCTTACTGAAATTTTTCAAAATGCCAAACATGAAAGCCAATATGCCCTTACTCGAACTTTTAATCCACTATTGGAGTGTAGAGGATTATGCTTTCATGATTGATGAGATGACTCTACAGATTGAGGTCGAAGATATATATTTCATTATCAGTCTCTCCCGAAAAGGGGAGGTCATGCACTCGACAGGCAGGATAAGAGGTAGTCTTATTGTGGAAGACTATGTCCATATATATTGTCCTGGACATCCAGACAAGATTGGGAGTCAAATTCTAATCAAACATGTGCAAAGCCTAGCCTTGAGGATTTTACTATTACCATTACATGGGTAAATGGGTCAACATCCCTACATCTTGTGTCATGAATATCTATGAGCCTGGCAGTGGAATGTCTTACTACAATATTTGACTGGTGCATGCCTCTTCTCACTAACATGAAGAGTCAATTGACCTCTATACAGAAGGGTCAAACAATTTTTTTTGGATATGGAACCATATTATGTTCATTCTTCTTCGATAAGGTACCTGGGCTACATACCAAAGTATCAATGTCCATCAACAGCCCTAGAGATCCATGAATAAGTAGATGGGTGGACCTGATGAAGCACCTTGGGGGTGGTGATGTGCCTAGAATGACCTTTGATGATGAATTTTTCACCTGGTGGGATCAGCAGATCATCGCAGTCGATGATTACCCATATGCCCACATGGATTTCTGAGGAGATTCAGACTTAGTGTTACCACCAAATGCGGCATGAGGAGACATAGGTAACAATTGTTTAAGTTTTTGTAAGTTCTTTAATGTTTTTTGTAATTTTTAATATGAAATGGAACTTAAAAACAAAATGTTTTTGATGAGACAACATACTGACAAAATATAATGACCATGTTCCAAATGTGGGTCCAGTGGGACTTGATGGATTTCCAAGGCATAGGTGACATGGAAGAGGGGTTGAAGAGGCGGCAGCCAAGACAGAGAGAGTCCTTTATGTTGTTCAAAGAAACTTTGTGAGACTAACTCACTAGGTACCTATGATAGCTATAGAGGATCTGCTTGAGGAGATGCAGTGCCGTGTGGTGGGGGTACCACAGGACCGGGTCTGGAAATTTTGGTGTGTAGCCAATGCTATGGTTAAATTTTTAGCTGCTCATCCTGAGCTAGCTCGATGGATAGATCTATGTATGATTGGACATGATTATGGGCATCAGCCCAAATTTTGAGGGCATTTTGTCCCAATTTTGTATATTATTTTTGGACACTCCATCTATATATAGGTGATTTTATGATATATATATAGATTCAATTTTTTTTATGTCATTTAATTTGATGAATGATTAATTTGCCAATCTAATGTTTGATTAGCAATAGAGTCTACCAATGAATTCTCAGATCGTGAAATGTGAACATACATGATATAAATAAATGATCGTTGCAACACTGTCACTCTAAAAAATTGGTGATATAAATAAGGATCTCGAACCCGATAAGTGTTATTTAACTGTGACACCACCACTTGCGAGTCTAGATAAACTACCAACGAATCAATCCCATAAGGTATTACTTTGGATAGTAAATTAAGAATGGCAATATATTCGACAATGTTATTTGAAGCAAGGCCAATACATACTCCCCTCGACACCATCAACTGGCTAGATGGATAATAAATCACCCAAGCTGCGGAAGCAAGATTTTGAGTGTGCCTACTTGCACCATCAGCAAATCCTAAATATATTGAATCGTCCATAAATACTTGCCAAAGAAGATAAAAAAATATTGGTATCACAAAACGCCAGATAGATATGTATAAAGATACAATATATACAAACAAGCAATTGTTTGGCTGAAGCCTGAGCAAAATACTTCTTAAGGTAGAGTCCATCTCTGGGCTCTGTCAACTTGTTCCCTTCAAAGACAATTAATTCATAAGCCCCTTTTTTCAAAACACACTTAACTATAAAGGGACCATACCACAGATTTGAACTTCCCTACCCCCACGGCATGTTTGTCTTGGTCATAGACTAAGACAAGGTTACCTTCAGAAAAAACCTGAGGATGGACAACTTTATCATATTTAGTTTTAATCATCTTCTTATGGGCTTCGTTTATTATGGCTGCATATCGATGTTGCTCATCAAGATGTTCCAAATGAACGAGGTGTTCTCCGAGACTATATGTATCCGGAAGAAGTTCTACGACTAGCTTAAGGGATGGAATTTCACATTCTATAGGGAAGATAAACTCCAACCCGTAAACTAGTTGAAAAAGAGTAAAACCATTGGCAGTATTAACTGAGGTTTGGTATGCCCAAAGTGCTGGATACAACATGATGTGCCAATTAGATCGAGCTTTATCAATTTTCCTTTGTAGGATAGTCTTTAGGGACTTATTCACGGCTTCAACCTACCCATTGGCCTAAGGATAATATGGAGATGAATTCTCCTGCCCAAAACCCAACTTGAGAGCCAATTCGGTCATCAGTTGATTTTGGAAGTGACTGCCATGGTCAGTGACAATCTCTCTTGGGATATAAAATCGTGAAATAACCTGATTGAAGAGAAACAAGGTTGTTGTCTCACTATCATTTTTGAAAGTAGGCTTGGCCTCAGCCCACTTTGTAAATTAGTCTATGACCACAACGATGTACTTGTGAGTCCTTGCCGAAGGCACATTACAAGTAGTAAAATCAATGCCCCACTTCGTAAATGGACCAATAGTAATAACAGGAAAAAGTGGAGCTGGATACATGCGCATTTTCTGAGTATAAACTTGACAAGGATGGCAACGTTTGACGCTTCAATACAGTCATTGAAAATTGAAGGCCGATTGTAGCTTGCTCGTAAAATTTTCTGGGTTGTTGCAAGCCCCGATAGATGACCGCCACAAGCTCCATTGTGGCATTCATTAAGCACTAACTCGGCATCTTCCAAAGTTAAGAAACACCTAAGGATTGAGTCAACCCCTCTGCAATATAATGTATCACCAATAATAACATAGTTTTTGGCAAGGTAACATAACTTTCGACCCTCATCTTTGGAGAATGTAAGTGGAAACTTCAAAGTCCACAGATATATAATGATATCTCCATACTAAGGATCTTGTGAAGAAATGAGGAATAAATGTTCATCGTGAAAATTTTCCTCATAAACAATAGCTTCCTCACAAGGCAGCTCCAAAATCAATTTGATAAAAGCTAATGACTTCTTAGATTTAGCTGACAATTTCGAGATTGAACTCTTGCAAAATAAAAATACATCAATTATACTTTCCACCAATCACTTTCCTACTGAGCACAAACTGAAAAGGATTGACAGTTGTTAAGATGAAATTTTGCGAAGCAGAATGTAATGGCAAAGCCGTTGAACAACATGGACAACTGCCAAGGCTAGTTTGTCGATGGGAGAATATCATAGCTGAGGTCCTACTAAGCCTCGACTCAAGTAGAATATTACATGCTCACTGAGGGCACCATCCTCTTGAACCAGAACCATACCGATGGTTGATTCTGCTGCAGTGAGCTACAAAAGGAAATCTCCACCATAATCTGGTGGACTCAATAATGGAGCAGAGGTTAATGCTTTTTTCAAAGAATCGAAAGATCGTTGCATGAAATCATCCCATAAAAATGGAACTCCTTTCTTAAGCAAATTCATAAATCCTTTGGTAATCTCGTAATTTGATATAAATCTCCTCAAGGAATTTGCCTTTCCTTGGAGACTTTGAAGTTGAGGAATGGAATATAGGGGAGGAAATTGAATTTTTGCCTCAACCTTCAAAGGATCAACTCGAATCCCTTCAGTCGAGACAATGAATCCTAAAAGCTGATCAGATGTGACTACAAAAACACACTTATTTGGATTCAACCAGATTTTATAAAATCAACATTTCTCAAAGACTAACTGAAGGTGCCTTGGATGATCAATTCTCTTGCGAGAATGAGAAACTAAGTCATCCAAGTATGCTTCGATAACATGTTTGATGTCATGGAAAGCATAAGACATGGCCTGCTGAAAAGTAGCTCCAGTATTTTTAAGGCCAAAAGGAATCTTCTTGTATGCAAATGTAGCCCAAGGAAAAATAAAGGTTGTCTTGTGCTGATCCTTTGGAAGGATACTAATTTGATTGTAACCAGATAATCTGTCCATGAACGAAGAAATTTCATTACCTGCACATTCATCAACAATTTGATCAATAAAAGGCATGGGGTAATTTTCTTTTCAACAAGCTTTATTTAAATCCCTCAAGTCAATACATACTCAGATCGTTCATTGCTTCTTATCTATTAGGACTACGTTGGAAACCCACTCAGTTAGAGGAATGGGGTATATGAAACCCACCTTAAGAAGCTTTTCAACTTCAGCTTTAATAGCTTCCACTTTCCGAGGATTGACCGATCGAAGTTTTTGATGAATAGTTTTGGCATTTTTGTATGCCTTGATCTCATGTTGCACTATATATGGATCAATTCCAGGCATTTCCTTATAAGACCAAGTGAACACATCTTGAAATTCATTGAGGATATCGGTGTAGATTTGAATTTATTCAAGGGAATAGTCTGTTCCAATGAAGACATATTCGATTACATTAGGATTCCTAGAGATGTTCACAGGTACATTTCTTAGATAACTGACATGTTACCTTCGGTAGAAAATTGTGCTGGAGCCAAAGGGTTTGAAACTATATGAACATCACTAGTAGACAAATTGGAAAAACTAGATTCAACTTATTGCAAAAGAGAGAGAAAATATGAACGATGATGTAAATCTTCCTGTGGTCAATCCACACCCATCATTGCTTCCAAAATTGCTTCTTCAAATGGTGAGAATGTATCGAAGCAATCGAAAACTAAAGTAGAATTGAGGGTCCAAGCTGGAGCCAATCGCCATCTAACTCCTCTGGTGAAAAAGGAGTAGGGTGGTTTTCTGCAGAGTGAACGATAGATTAATAAGTGAGTTCTGTTGCAGACATGGGAAATGCCATTCCACCTACCTACCCTCCATCTAATGTGGCGGTAGATGAAGGTAAGGTCCAAGGGTCCGAAAAATAATGAGTTCGAAAGAACTCTTTCTGATAAGGTTGCCTAGAGGATGAAATCACATTAATTCTAGCTGAAGGAGAAGGAAGGTCAAATATACCCATTAACGAAGAGTACATCCCAACTCCTAAATTCTCAATAGGTTGATGGGGATTGTCCACCAATGGAATAGTAGAATCCGAAGTTGCGTGAGAGTCACCTAGAGAATAATCCTACTGATCAACTCTAATGATCCTCCCCTCATGAGGAAAACAAAGGATGTGGAATAATAATGAAAATATGGCATCCACTTCATAAATCCAATTCTTCCCTAAGAGGAGGTTACAATCCAAGTTCACATCGACGATTTCTACCTCAATATTCACTATCTTTCCCCCAACACAGATAGGAAAGGCCAGGATAATCTCGTGCGACCTATGAGAATGTCCATCAAATGCCATTAAGAGAGTCGGTGAAGGAACAACAGAAGCTGATCTAATAGCCTTCGAACATGACATAGACATCATTCATGTGGAAGCTTCCTCATCTATAACAATCCAAAAAATAATGATCTTTCAGTACGTGGACATTATTTGGAAATCCATATGGTGAGGAAGTCTCTTTTTGACATTGGACATATCAAAAGTGAGCATTAAAGAATTCTTTGGGTCCACGGAGCCAATTGCAAAAATCAAAGTACTTCTCTGAGCAGGGCATGACTAGAGTACCTCCAATGCTGACATAGCACAAGGACTTTGATCCAGATCTTCTATAATCGAGTATTTTTTGGCTGCCCTAGCATTAGGGTTAATAGTTGAGCGCTTTGTGGAGCGTTTTGGTATCCGAGGTATAGACTCAATAGGGGCCGCTCAATATGAAGTATTTTTGTGGCTTCGGGAACAGATTTAGCCTTAGATGTTTCCGATTCACCGTAATCATGTGCTCGTGTAGCGATGTTGATAAGAGATCTCATCATATAAACATTTGATGAATTTTCCCTTTCCTAGTTGTCCTCGGCGGAGGTACCAACATTAGAATTCGTTCCAGCAAGTAATTGCTACCCTTGGGAAAAGGGTTAGTCGGAACAGCTTGGGAGCTGGAAGACCCTTATTATACTAATAAGCACTAACCATCTTGGACTGGAGGCCAAGCCAGATTGTACTGAATCGGATCACTTGTTAATTTAGTTATGTATGGAAAATTCAATGTGGCCAGAAGGGAGTCTTGGCGGACCTTCGGAATTCCATCCAGTGCGGGCAGGGTTCCCAAAGTTCTAAAAAGCATGGCTTGGGTTTTGAAAAACACCAAGTTTCCCAAAGAAACCCGTAGAGCCTACCAAACCAAAAGGTTCTCCTTGGGGTTCGACAAAATACGGATTTTGACCAACTCCTGCCGAAAACCCTCTGTAACCAGTGAAGTTACCCCCTAACAAAGTGTTAAAAGGAGTTTATAGCCCCTGATAAGGATTACATGCATTAGCAAAGGGTGGAAAATTTTGAAACAAATTAACGGAATAATAAGGCGCATTCCCTTGTTGACTTGAATAAAATTGATTCCCAGCTCCTATCCCACCAACCGTAGGGTTTGTCCAACACTAGAATGGGTTATTACTTTGACATGTAAAGGAAAAAGGCATTGACCCTATTATTGGATTGGAGTGTGGTATATGAACACTTCCAAAATGGGAAACCCTGAAAAGAAGCTGATCCACTCATCATGGATATGGAGGCGGTTGATGGTATGTTCAAAGGAACTAAAGGAATCTTGTGAGATGGCATTCCATAAGAGATAGATCCAGAACCAGATGCAGTAGCCTGAGAACTTCCACTCATTGATAGAATGGAAGTAGACCCAAATATAGCCGTGCTATGAGTATTAGAAGGGATGGAAATAGTTCCTCTACCTTGTACAGATATGGGAGTTTGCACACTCTCAACACTCATCATAGATTCCATGCTTCCAGTAGTGGTCATTGAAGGCCTATGAGTCTGGGATCGAATGTACAATAGAATGTTTGGATGATCAGAAGGGAGAGGATAATTCAAAGTCGCAACCAACTCTGAAAGGTCTTCAACTTTGATATTATCTTCCGATTGAAAAAGTACTTGAGAAAGAACTGGTGTGTTCCTCTCTAACTCTCTATTGGTGCTAGGTCTATCTTGTGAATTAATGACCCCAAGGTGAGGATCAATCTCTGATGTGTCTGCTACCACTAGCTGAAAGCCACTGGCAAAATTTCTCCTACGCCTTCTAGGAGAAGGCTCAGGACTCATAGGTGATAGCCCACGAAGTCTCTTAGATCGTTGAGATGGTAGATCAACTAGTTTGAATTATTTAAAAGATCTACTTAAAGACTCAAAAAATTATTATGCTAGGCTGACTAGGAGCAAAGAGCACTCACTAAAAAGTCCCTAAAGATATCAGCGATCACATAAATCTCAAGTATTTCCACTCCGAGTGATTAGGACCAGACACCAAAATACAAGAAAGTTAATAACACGGGCCTTCTAAAAATATATTGGGGTAATTACGCCCTAGGCCTACTAGCGAAGGTATCAGAGGCAGTTATGTTGACCTCCAAATAATAGCCTTTGTCGATCCAAGTACCAAAGCTTCACAAGGGTACACTCCAGATGTACTACTGAATGTGATACATCACCAGCTTCAAGTTCCATAGGATTCCCCTCCGCAACCACCTATGTGATCCCTAGGATAGGAAACTATGGTCACCAATTCATATCAGAAGCCGGGTGGACCGATCGTGAGGTGGGATCCAACAAGTAAGAGAGGGGGTATCTCTCGTCCTTTTCTTCACTCTCCCTCATGATTTACTCCCAGTCATGGAGCTTTCCCGATCTCCCTAACACTATTGGATTTCGCTCATTAAACAAACTTCTATGTTTTGTAATTTTGTGTGGCCTTGGAGAGTTAACTCTCCTCTTGCCTAATCCAAGGCCCTAATAAACCTAAACTTCTTGGTGTATTTTGATGACAACATAAAAGTTATAGTTTATTTTAATTAATTACTTGATTTTAATGGATATAGTTTAAGTCAAGGGTACAGATGGGAGTGAAACCAATGATGTTTGTATGATGCAATAGAAATCAATGAAAAACTAGTCATTTTTTCATCGATGAAAAGAGATCTCTATACGAGTTCTATGAAACTTATACAAAGCAAATTATCTTTTCTTTTCTTTTCTTGAATCACACTTCATGTCTAGTCAATTTAACGTCTTAAATTGCTCTACATAAATTATCAATCCGGGTATCGTAAACTGATAAAGTGTGGTGCACCATATGTGCTTAGTTAACCTTTTTCTTACTTTAGTTTGTTTTTGGATTTATCTTTCCCTAATGTGTGATGGCGAGGATGAAAGTGAAGTATGTAGTGTGGGCAGTGATGGTTTCTAAACTTGAAAGTGCTTAAAAGAAAGCTTTACAACAACTAAAATGAAATCAATTCTTAAGAGAAAATAAATGCATCAAATAGTAAACTAATGATAATGGCCCAGTATCCTTGCTGCTGAAAATGAAAAGAAAGAAAAAATTTGAAAAACAACTCAAACTTAAAGCAAAGCAGCTAATTCACACTACTTTAACTTTTCAGATCCTTTTCCCTTCGGCTCAATCTACCTGGTGGGAAGTAATCATAAACAAGTTAAGCAATCTGATATTTAACTGCTCAAGAAAGTAAATTGCATAAAAGAAACTAATCACACTACTTGAATTCTTCAAATCCTTTACCCTTCGACTCAATCTACCTTGGGGAAGTAATCATGAACATGTCAAGCAATATGATATCTAAATGTAAATTGCATAAAAGAACTAATCACACTACTTAAACTCTTCTAGTCCTTTACCATTCAGCTCAATCTACTTTATGGAAAGCAACCATGAGTAAGCAATATGACAACTAAATCACACTACAGTTAGTAATATTCTGATTCTTTGCTGATATAGTCATTTGACCACAGAAAGAAATCATAAATTGATGAGCAATATGATATCTAACTAGCAGAAAAAGAAATAAGCAAATCACAACTTGAAAAGGACAATGCTGAATTTAAACTCCAAAAAATAAAAGTTAGCAGGAAGGACAAGATGATCTCATATGCCAAAAGTTATCAAAAAGATGAAAAAAATGCTAACAGTTATCACTAATCTACAATCAACCGGTTGAACACACTTGCATGAATCAAAATTTCATGAATGAAAAATCTAATCTATCAAACTTGAAAGCAATCAAATGACATAATGAAATCAAAGCAAATATTTACAAAATGAAATCTACTCTACCTTTCATTCTAATATGCTCCATGACATCTACTTCACATCTCCTTCCATGTTGAGAACATCAAAGCTTTATTCAATTCTTCAAAATTACAAAGTGCAACAGAGCTCTCCAAAGCTTTCAAAAGCCATCAACGAAAAACTACAAACTCCAAGCTAAAGAACTAACTCTCATAAGCTAAGCTTAAGAACTAACAAATGAAGGAGAGAGATCTCCTATTTATACAAAAAGATGAGAAGCCATCTCATTAATGAAGTCCATGAATCTCTCCTCTACCTCTAGAGTCCTAATCAAATAGAACTGATAAGACACATGTATTTTTAGAGTTACATTACAATTAGGGAGATGTACACATATCCTATGATCCCATGTTCTCCACTCAAATTCGAATTTGGCCTTAGAGTGCCAATAGGGTCCTTCTAGAGCCTCCTTTCCACCTTACACATGTCAATCTATCTCAACCCATTGGTTAGGTATAAGCTATGCACATTATTTCCTAATTTTAACCCAATTCACTTAAAGGCTTAGAATTAATAAAGATTGAAAAACATAAATGTGGCCCAATGATAATGAAAGTGGGATGAATGTGGTGACGTAGTAGTGAAATGGAGGTGATATAATGGACATAATAGTGAAAGTGTAATGTAAATGAATGACATTTTCAAGACTCAACGCTCTCCACCCTTGATCCAATGGATGAGAGGAACCTCCTTTTGAAGATAACTAGGAGGGATTCCCGCCGTCCGAGCACTCGAAAACCTGTAAACCAACCATGCCAGTGCATTGTAACCATTGCCAATAATTATGTACCTATGGTGGGACTTTGTTGTACCTTATAACTGAAGGCTCTTCATCCCCTCTTCCCACGAGCAAAAATGAGATGATCTATATTAGTATAATGTTTATAAAAAATCCGCAAGCTGCCGAACAACTTCCACCCAAGAACTCTATGTCTGAGCTATTCTAGGTTGAAAAAGATAACAAAGGCATACGTACCATTTTCAAAATTACTTATGGAAAACCACTTCATATTAAATGTGTATCGACTAAACCCAGCCTCTGGAACTGTTGACAATCTTTGTACTGATATATCTCTCGGTCCTCATTTGCCTAGTTGAGAAAATCATCCCTCAATCTGCCTTATGGAACCTCTTGGCATTTATGTTTATTGCTGCTTTTAGTGCAGAGAGCCCCTTTATTGGCAAGTATGTCTGCCAATTTATTGGTCGTCCTTTTCACATGTGTGAAAATTAAGTTTCTCGTGTTATAAAGGTGGAGATGAATTCTTTGATATACCTAAAGCAACCTCCAATGTCTCGAGACCTTTTCTAGAGCTGAACCACAACATATTCTCTTGACCGAATTGATGATCACCTGAGAGTCAGCTTCAATTATGATATTCTGAAGATTGTCATGCTTCAGGATTTCTAAACAGTGCTCAAGTACCATTAGCTCCGCCATATTGTTTGTGGCTCTTCCAAAATTGAAATGAAAAATGTATTGTATGCAACCCTTTTCATCCCTTAACACACCACCATAACCAGCTATAATTGGATTTCCTTTTGAGGCCCCATCTATGTTACATTTCATAAATCCCTGAGGGGGAGGATGCTAGAAGTCTTTCTCAGTGACCAGTTGCATTACCATCATGTTCTTGCCTTGATGAATAAGCCCCTACATACCCAATTGAAGAAGTATTTGCATATTAGCATTTGAAGGGAGATTTTTCAGGGATGTTTGCACTAAAGTCCCAACCGTCTCCTTAAGTTATCTTAAGATCTGTTCCGTGATGCTCTGGGAGGAACTTTTTTTATTCTTTAAGATTCTATTGTTGCACTCTTTCCAGACATTCCATATTAGGAAGTTTGGAGTTAAATCCCAAGCTCTGTTTATCATTTCATAATCAGAGAAGTTTCTTCTCTAGTTGCTAAGGGTATTGGTAATCTTCCTCTGTCCTTATTTATTTGTATGAAAATTAAGGCAATGCCATCCCACAATGTGGAGGTAAATAGGTAGGTGTTGAGGAGGTGCTCCATTGTCTCCTCTTATGACTCACAAAGCTGGCATCTGGATGGGCCTAAAAGACCTCTTTTCTGGATGTTCTCCGAAGTAAGAAATTTCTTATGATGTACTAGCCACATGAACTGTTTGGTTTTCATCCATCCTTGGTTCTTCCAGAGATTCTTTCAAACCCAATCCGGTTCTGTAGAATCAAGCTCTAGGGCTAAGCACTTAGCCTCTTTAAGGTTAAAGGTGCCTTCATTGTTATTTCCCCATCTAAGTTAGTCATGATCAGCTGATATCAGTATTTTTCTTTGATCCAAATTGCTATTAGCACATCCGCCTTTGCTTTCAAGGAGCTATGATCCATGTATTCCATTTTCTTCCAGGTTCTCCATTTTCCCTCATTATTTGTCTAATCCCAAAAATATTTTACCATTAGTAGCCCTGTTCTATTAGTATCATTCTTGAGATCCACAAAGTCCTCTCTTAACAGTTTAGGTTCCTATTTCCATTTATCCTCCCAAAACCATGCCAAGTCTCCCACTTAATTTCCCAGAAGTTATTCTTTTGAACTATGCCTCTATTTTCCCAAGCTTTATTCTAGATGTGGGAGTGTTTTATGGTACCGTACATCCTTATGTGGTCCTTGTTTTTCCAATTACTTACGTATTTCTCTTTCCAAATTTGAGCCTATGGAGCATCTGAATCTTTTCCATCTCCACTATAATTTTTCCCCTAAAACTTTGTTTAGCACTTCAGGATCATCTAATCCAAGACCTCCATGGTTTTTAGGTTTACAAATTGTTTCCCAGGCTACCAAGGCCCATTTCTTCCTCTCCTCCCCTTTACCCCAAAGATTATCTCTTTGAATATTTCTACATTGTTGCATAACTCCTTTTGGAGCTGGAAGGGTTGAAAACATGAATATGGGGATTGTTTGAAGGACACCTTTTGTAAGCACCAGTCAGCCTGCCAAGTTCAAAGATTTGATTGTCCATTTTCAAGTCTTGTCCTACATCTTATTAATCATTGGCTCCCAAATAGTCTTGTTGAGAGGTTTGTCTATGAGCAGTACTCCCAAATATTTGGAAGGTAACATATCTCTTTGAAAGCCCAAAATTCTAGAGATATTCCATTGAATAACAATGTTAGTATTGAAAAAGAAAATCTTTGATTTGGAGAGGCTTACCTCTGTACCCATCTCCATAGCAAAGTCACTCGGGATTTGTTTATAAGCTAATGCTTCTTTGATGGTGGGAATGCCTTGTAGCATGGTATCATCTACAAATTGTTGACGAGTCAAAGCCTGCATGTTCTTGGAAATTTTGAGGCCCTGGATCTTACCTGCTTCTTTATCGGACTTGATGGTTCATCCAACTCCTTCCATCATGAGAATAAAGAGAAAGGGGGAGAGAATGGGTAGGCCCTCTACATATCTCGTTTGCTCCACAAAAACTAGAGTAGGAAGAAGGGGTTTGTTGGCAATTATTTTGTATATTATCTTATACACAACAATGCACAAAGCTACAAGTCTGAATCTATCTGGAGTCATACCATTGTCCTGTTTGGGAATCAAGGAGATGAAGGATGTGTTGAGCACCTTCAAAATGGTTCTATTATTCCTGGAGTCCTCCACTACATTTAGAATATCTTTCTTGACAATATTCCAACATGCTTTAAAGAAATCTACATTGAAACCATCTGGGCTTGGCGCTTTTCCATTCTACATTTCTTTTATGACTTCACTAACTTCCTCTTCATTCACTGGCCTATTAATATTCTAATTATATTCTCTTGTTACTAGCTTAGGAATATGCTTTGTGAAGTCCCTGATAAATTGTGATCTATCTAAGATGGGTTCCTTTGCTATGCTTTGAAAATGTTGAACCAACACGGCTTCTATATCTTTATGGGTTTTAAGGAGTTGGCATCTGGAGTCCTTGATCATTGAGATCTTGTTGTGAGACCTGTGCTCCATTGTAGATCTATGGAAAAACCTTGTGTTTCTCTCCCCTTCTTTCAACCATTGAACTGTTGGTTTTTGTCTCCAAAATATTTCCTCTTTTTTACATAAGTCCTCCCAATCTTGTTGATTCTTGTTGGCTTGTTCATTTCTTTCCCCATCAAAGCCATCCGTGATAAGGGTTTGATTAAGTTCTTACATTTGTCTTTCAACAACTTTTTTCGCTTCAAAAATATTGCCAAACTCATTCTTATTCCAATCTTTGAGCCTAAGCTTGATGTGTTTCAATATTTTTTGTAATAGAAACATTCTTGTTCCCAGATCTATAGATCTTCTTTCCACCATTTTTCAATGTTGCTTAAAAATTCTGGATCGGTGAGCCAGATATTTTCCAATCTAAAACTTCTATTCTTTGGGGTTCCAATTCTAGTAACCTCAAATTGAACTGGCCAATGGTCCGAACCACTGAAGGGGAGAATTCTCACTGTCATATCAAGGCCTGTGAGCATAAGGTCCTATGAGATTATGAACCTATCTAACTTTGAGGCTACTTGAGACTCTCCTCCTCTTTTGTTGTTCCAGGTAAAGAAGCCATTACTTGTATCTGTATCAACTAGCTTCATGTTGTGTATAAAATTTTGAAATGCTATAGAGTCTCTACTTATAGTTCTAGTCCCACCTTTTTTTTTTGACAGGGATTTGATCATGTTAAAGTCCTCACCTAGAATCCATGGTATTCCTAAATGTCTATCTCTTAGATCCTCTAGAGAAGTGAGTAGCCTAATTTTATCATCAGGTCTCTGAGGGCCATAAACGTTTGTGATTAAATAAATCTCGCTGTCTCCCACAGGCTGAATAACCACTGATAAATAATTCATAGATGCCTCTGCATCCACTATGCCAATCATTTGGGGGTTCCAAAGTGTAAGAATGCCTCCTGTTGTTTTGTCTACCTTGACTTCTAGAAATTCATATCTACTGAGCCATTTGCTGTGTATTTCTCTTATTTTTTGAATTGAACATTTAGTTTCCTGGATAAAAATCATATCAGGAGTTTCTTGTTTCATTCTATTGTTATGAATCCTTTGTTTCCTTTTACTTCCCAAACCTCTAATATTCCAAGATGTGAACTTCATTAAGAAAAATTTGTAAAGGAGTAGTCAGTTAGATCTTTCATCTTACCTGAATCTATCATTAGTTTTCCACATTCCATCAGTAGCTCATTTTGTTTTTTTCTGCCCCTTTTCCTTCCTGGGTTTCTGGGAGTGATTCCTAATGTGGTTTTCATGGTTTTCACCCCTTCATTGTCCTGCCTTTCGAGGTTTCTTTTCCCTCCCAACCGTTTAGCCTGAGTTCTCCATAGAAATAGCTGCTACACTATTAAAATCATCTTGAGGTAGTGAATCCACACCTCCCATGGTCCCTTGTTTCAAGAATCTTTCCAGATCTAGGTGTTCTCTTTTGAGAATATCTTGTAATTCATGATCCTCTGTTTCCATCTCACTTGGGGTAATTTCTTGGTCCATTTCTAATTCCATGTTGCTCAACATAGTCCCATTTTGCTGGTTAATATCCTGTGTCTTCTCACTATTTTCTTCCTTTTCCTTCTTCCCTAGGCTACCCTCCATGACCTGATCTACCTTTGTTACCTCTTCCTCTTCTTCTAGTACATTGTACCTGTTCGGACTTGCCTATTGCCCCTTTGTGTGGTTTTTCTTTTGCAACCTTTTACCTCCCTTTCCTCTATTTCTCACTTTATGAAAGTTCTCAGTGTCTTTCCCTACTGTAACTTTACTTCTACTCTCTATTTTGTTGATAGGGCATTCTTTGAATAGATGTCTATGTTCATGGAACTTGCGACATCTAAAAGGAATATGTTTATAATCCATTGTTTGCACTCATTCTTCATTAAAAACTTCCTGGATCACCTCATCTGGTGGAGCTCCAGTGAGATCCATATCCACACATATCCGGGGGAAGGAGGTGTACTTTCCCCTTCTGGTTGCCTCAAAGATTTTAACAAAATGCCCTAATTTATTTCCTATTGCTGATAAAGATTTTGGTTGCTAGTAATCTAGAGGTAAGGAGTAGAGTCGTACCAAAACTAGGACCGAAGTAAAAGTCCCATGCTCTAAGACAAAATTCATCATCCAAGGTCGCATATAGAGGCCTGCAGTTGCATAGAAGTAGGGCCCTCCTTCAAACACCCTGTCTTTATCCTCGATGTTAGTAAAGACTACAGTAAAGAAACCCTTTGACCTAAGAAGTAGGTCTATATCCCCTTTAGGTTTCCGGTGATATTTAATCCATGTCCATAGCGCCTTCTCTGTGGGCCATAACCCCATGAATTTACAAATGATAGCATAATTCCTCGTGTGATCCCTATGTTCTTGCAGTGTTGGATCACTTAATAGCACTCTGGGTGTGACCGCGGTCTTAGGCTTACATGGACCCTTTTGTTTTTCGTTTTTTGCATCATGTTTCTTGTCCTCTTCCTCTTTTTCCTTTAATCTGTCTTCCTCCCTTTTATTAGTATACTCCTGTGCATCATCAATGTTCCCTTTCCCTCCTCCTGAAAGACCTTTTTCAACCTCCAGTGGTTTCTTGCCTCAGCTGGAGACTACCTGAATGTAGGAGGGAGTGGAGCTCCCTCCTTTATGCCCCTCCATGGTGTTCAATCCCTGAATAATTTTTGTAAACCCTAGCTCTTACCAGTCATTGGCTTCTATGACGTTGAAATCTCATGATTCATTCATTATTAATATCATCATCAACAAGTCTTTCAATATTTGGGAAAATTTGTAATACCATTATATATCTATTCTATTTAAATGCACTCCACCTATGGATCTCATACTTTCAAGTGTTGTTGCATCATTCTCTATATTGCCTCACATATATTACATTATAATGGGATATATCTTACCTCCTATTATAGATCACATGATTATGGACAAATGGTATAGGTTCTAAATATCATAAAACATCACTTAGAATTTTATACCTCTAATCTAACTTATGCACCATAGTGTGGTCTCCTTATAGCTAAACCACTATCCAATCTTTAAATATATTTATTCCATAGGATATCATTAAGGGTGCATGAACCTTGACCCTAAACTAATGTGCAAAGATATCCTAAAGAATGGTGAATTACCCTACATGTATAGTGCATGTATTTTGATGGAGATTATTTCAAAATAAAACCTAAATTTTTCTAAGGTTATCATTAACTTTATTGGCAAAGAAATTCATATAAAAATATTAAGTTAAAAACTAAAATTAAAAATTAATTTGAGAACTATCTTGAATTTGGAATTTTATGGTGATAGTAAAAAACAAAACTAGATGATTAAGCTATAGAAAAAAATTAATTGAAATTTTAATCAAACATAAATTCTATAAATGGAATTCAACAAAATTTTCACAATAAATGACAATAAATTGTATTGAAGTAATAATGATGTCAATATGTGGCTAGCTGTAGTTTCATAATGAAATGAAATTTAAAATCTATAGCATCATTAAAGTATGTAGAGAATAATAGATTTGAGACTTCTACGATTTGCATTTTGTGTGGTTATGTCTTCCAAAGTCATCACATTTACTATTTTTGTATCAATGTTTTGAACCATCCTCTGTGGTTCATCATTCTGATGATGAACCACAAAGGATGGTTCGAAACATTGATACAAAAACAGTAAATATGTAGAGAATGCCATTCTTAATTAAGGAAATCACTATTAATTTTGATGATGAGTTAATGGTTACCATAAAGTCATCAATAATAAATTAGTGGAGGACAAAAGTACATTGAAAAATAAATGAGTAAACAAAAAATTTACCACAATACACTAGATTTAAGTGGAAATTAAGAAATGGGAAAAACCATAGGGAAATGAGTAGATATAAATTTAGTCAATAAATGAAAATAAATACAACCACTCAATTCTTCCTAACACATGTCCCATTTGACCATAGATGATTCCTATCCTATCAATAAAAATTTTTATAATACCATGAGATAATACTATGGGTCAATATTGTGGATTATCAATATCATGTTCCCAAATAGTTGTAACTTATTTAACTCTTTCCGTAACATTTTAGAAGCATGAAGAAGTCAAAATATGATATACAGTTTCATTATTTATATTTGATATCACATATAACAATCTCAAACTTGAGACCAAATTGAAGATTGAGTGAATACGTTTTCTACTTTTTCTACCTCCTTGCTACTAATCCTTTAACAAGATGCATTTGATCATGTTTACATCAGCCCAACCAAGGTTCTACAAAATTCCATCCCTTGGGAAAATATTTGTGAACATATCAACTACATTACCTTCAATGCATATTTTCCCTAGTTGTTGTGTCCCATCATTTAGAATTTAATGAATCTAATGATATCTAACATCAATTTGCTTTACATTAGAATGATATGTTGGGTTTTTTGCTAAATGAATGTTACTCTAACTATCACAATGCATCACAATATTTGTCTTGTTTTATTCCTTCCTCTCCTAAGAATTGTTGCATCTACAACATCTCTTTATAGGCTTCCGTGGAAGCTACATATTCTACCTATATTGTGGAGTGATACTACTTTATGCAGTATAGACACCTAATATACTATATTGATTCTTCTAGGAAAAACTATGGAAATTGAATGAATAATGCGTAGTATCATTGAAATATCGTAAAATACACTTTATTTCTTCCCATTGTTATTTGTTATATTTACAAGGAATTTTCTTACCACTCCCACTACATGTGTAATATCTAGTGAGGTACATACTATTTCGTACATCAAGTTTCCAACTACTGAATAAAATGGGATTTTACTCATTTCCTCCTCCTTTTTGTCATCATAAGGGCACCCATGAGTTTGAGGTTGGATGCTATGGGTGTACCAATTGGTTTGCCATCAATCATGTTCAACTTGTTTAATGCCTTCTCAATATATTTTTCTTGTGACAAATGGAACTTAACTTTTCTTTCTATCACACATTATCCCCATGCCCAATATTTTGTTAAGAACACACTTATACTAAGAGGAGGAGGGAAAATTTATATAATAACATTTTTACTCATTCAAACATTCATGATATATAAGAAAATAATCTCGTAGGTAGAGCATGAAACACCATAAATAAGTAGAAATGTATTTCAGAAAAAACCATGAAACTTGTTTTATAATAGTTCTTTATAGGAAACAATCTACTATAGACACCAACACCTTTCTTAGTTTATTAAGAGCTTTATTTTTCACTAGACAAGCTATTGGTGCTTTCCTTCAACAAATTATTCCTAAATCAATGCACATTTGACTAAGTGTTATGGCATATGTTCAAGTGTTATGTTCTATTACTTATTATTGGGACATAAAAAAATTGAAGGGTGTGATAACCATCACTTTACCTATGATCTAGTGTACTAGAGGACACCCAATGGAAATTTTGTTGTTATCTAATGTTAAAGGATGATTAAAAAGTAAACACTTCAATTTTTAGTGTTTTATCAACCTATTACGAGAAGCTCAAAACCTGGAAAACACTAACAAAGGTTTCAAAACCAATGCCTTTTTATTCCTCAATATGGGAAACATTTCCATTGTCTTCCAACAAGTTTTATGTCATTTCATGGCCATGGGCACAATAATATCAAGATATTTGAGGATATGATAAATAAAACTTCATAAACTCTTGACGTGGATCAATTCAGTGTGATAGACATCACTTATTATAAATTTTTCTATCTATTGTGTGACTAGGAAACTCTTTACGTGGATCAATTCAGTGTGACAAACATCAATTATTAGAAATTTTTCTATCTATTGTGTGACTAGGAGTGTTGGGGACCAAAGCTCCAAACTTCACTTTATACAAACATATTAGAAAAAAAATCAAAAAATTGCTAACCTATAAAAAAACTATAAAACCAAGGTATTTCATACCTATATTAAGAGAAAAACTATTGGTAGTTTCCATTGACTTCTTTATCACTTGGTAGTCCTAGGAGCTAGGACATCAGTAAATAATACTTTTAAAAATTCTCAGAATGGTGAAATTTTGGTAGACAAACTTCCTTTTTATTAATATATGTCATTATTTAATGGCACCAAGATATTGAGGTAGTAGAGGATTCGATAAATGATACTTTTGGGGAATCCTTATATGGATTCATCCTAGTAGATAGACTTCAACTAACACATTTTTTCCATTAATTGATGGAGAAACAAAGTCTTGGGGTTTGGTGTTTTTATGTAGTTTTCACTCTCTGCTATGAAAATATCATCTCATTGAGAGCCATTGTCATATACTAGACCACCAAAAATACCACCTTAAGTCAATTTCTACTTCAAATTATGACTCCTATGCTTCTCTACTCCTTACATGCCTTAGATCTCTTATTTTCACAAATTTATCATCCTCCACAATGAATACTCTAAAAATGCATTCACCTCTCCCTTATGTATAGGATCTAATGCTGATCTATGGATCCAAAATGTAATCAATGGTTGTGTTTAGATATATGATCTCCCCTTGGCTTGGGATGACCTCCATATCGAATTTCCCCTTTAGATAGGAATCCATCTCATTCTCGCTAGAACTTTGACATTAATGCGAACACAATATTCAAGAATGTCCTAATTTTTCGTTGATGGAAACCATAGACCAATGGAAATTTCAAATTATTTTTGCATTTCTTTTGTAAACTTCTGGATCATTCTATTGACATAAATAACAATATGATATCTTCTTCATAAACCACAATGAATAACATATTTTCATTAATTGTTTTGATGTAATGATTTTTGCTTGTAGCTTCTCTTCTGAAACCTTTTTGTTGTTGATACTTATCAAGTCTGAAATACTAACCTTGGCGCTATTTATTTATTCCATAAAGTGACTTCTTCAATATTCATACATAAGCTTCATTTCCTAATAGGAGAAATCATTCTAGTTAGCCCTGGGTGGTACTTATATTTATTTGAGTTGTGGATGGAGTTGCTAGATATTACTATAGAAATGGTGAGCTACACCTTGTACAATGGGTTGGTTTTAATGTTTTCACTCCACAGTTCCCATCATTAGCATTTCCAACATCTTTCTGAGGATTTTTCCTGGCTTTGGATCTTATATCTCAATCCGGCTCATGGAAGATTTTAAACATGGATTATTTAACGGCTCCTCGGGCTCCCTTGGGTGTCTATGGACTTATTTCATTCATCAACCTCAGATATTGGATTAGATTTGTTGGTGTGATAATAATTTGTAATCAAAAACTTGTTCTGGTCATGACAGATCCCTCATTCCTCCCAAACAAGGATAATGATGGTTTGCTACTTGATAGGATACTAGGCTCTACCAAATCCATGTTGGAGCTACGTAAAGGAAGGATGTTATGGAAGAAAATCAGCATCAGTCCTTCCAACGTCTTTTAGAAGCTAAATTTCTTCGTCATCTTAGCAATATGGAGCATTCCATCAATGGTTTATGTGAGCAGACTTTCACTCTCAATGCCTAGGTTTTGGCACTAGAAAATCCCATCTCTGGTTGCTTAGTTCAACATTGGTAGCATTGGTCCTAGCATTATCCCAAAGAAAAAGAAGACTCATCATCTATGGGGATCTAATTCCCATGGAGATGGTCGTACTTAAGGGATGGAATTTAATTGGCTTGCTGGTTGCCATATCATTTCATGTTATCTTCTAAATATTTCTTTATTCTTTTGTTGTTCTATCATGTTCTTAGTAAAATAATTTTTTGTAGAATTTTGAACTGCAACTCTAGAGTTGGCATCTTGTTTTCATGGGAAAATTTTCATCTCTATGGAAAAATATTACAATACTATTGTAAAGTTTCTTGCCCATACTCCAACATTTGTTGATGTAAATATCCTATATGTTTCCTTCAACAGTTCTAGAATCAAACTTGCCTAAATCATCTTCATTTATTCAAATTCCTTTGGCGTATTTCACTATGACTCATCTATATTTCCATAATTCATAAGGTTTCTTGCTATTGTTCACTCTAATTTTTGTTTTACTTGGAGGGTAGATTATTGTGTTTATTGCTTCTCCCCAAAATGTATTTGGTATATTGGCTTCATTCATAAATTTTCTATCCATTTCATGTACAATTTTGTTCTTCCTTTCTACAACTCCATTTTGTGGTCTAGTCCAAGCTACTGAAAAATGTCTCCTAATTCCATGATATTCACAAAAGTCATTGAATTCATTAGAGGTAAACTCACATTTTCTGTCCAATATTATGTGCTTAATTTTTAGATCAAACTCATTTTCAGCTAAGGTTTTGAAAGCTTTAAACTTCTAAAATGCTTCAAATTTTTCTTTAAAAAATTTAACACATGTGGTTCTTGTGTAATCATCAATAAGGAACATAATGAAACTCTCACCTTGTAATGTTTCTGTTCTTGCTAACACATAAAGGTCTATATGTTAGTTTCGAATGGATTTAATGTTGAGTACTGCTTTTCCTTGAAGCTAACTCTAGTATACTTCCCATTCTAGCGTGGTTTACAAATAGTGTTGGCAGGATTTGAGATACTTGGCATATCTCTTATTCCCTGTGTCTTGTTGAGTTTTATGAGATTGTCAAAGATTATATGAGACATCCTTCTATGCAATAAAAAAATTCAATCCAGTTGTCCCATACAACATTTTTCTCCTTTAACTTCATTTAGAGAATATACATTACTTGAGTTCCTATTTAAATTTGTTGCTAATCTCCTTGATCTTGCTTTCCCTATCTCACATCCTTCAAAACAAAATGTGATATCATATCCTTAACCACACATTTGACTAAAACTTAGAATATTTTTTGTTTTAAGCCTTCAATGAACATGGAATTTGTGTTTCATTATTTCTATTATCGAGACTAACTATGGCTTTTCCAACTATTCTTATTGATACATTATCCCAAAAAGTAACATTGCCTCCTTTCTCTTCTTTTAGAGTAAGAAATTTAATTTGATCCCTTATCATGTGCCTTGAACATTGAATATTAATTTACCATTGGTTTCCTTTTTTTGAGCAAATACTCTAAGTCCACATTCTTCCTTCTCCTACTTTTCTTACTTATTTTTCTATACCTTTGTATATTCTTCTCAACGCCTTGCAACAATACCTTCTTCTTTGTTTCATTTAGGAAAATTAGTTGTGATTCTTTTATAGTCACAATTGTTAGGAAAAATATTGGGGGGGAAGGGGGGGATTAGTGGCTTCAACTCACTTTAACTTTTCATTTTATTATTCTAAATTATGTACGTTATTGTTATTTATGAAACCAGCGTATGTACGTGACTTTAGTGAAAGAAAAAAATGTATATCTGGTTAACCAATTCTTCATAAGTTCCATAAGATATTTATATTTAACCAATGCATTATTAATTTCATCAGACATATAGTATGTAGAATAAACCATCACACATAAGCAACACAACAAAACCTTAGAACACCTTTTTTCTACGTGGAAACCCAATGTGGGGGAAAACCACTATTGTTGTCGTCTTTGTCTTCTTATTTTATTATTAAGAAAAATTTTATTACATCTTGTATTGGCACAAAATCTTACCAGCACATAGGGAACCCACTGTAGGAGGCTACAACCTTCACTCGTTCTCCAACACCCATTGGAAGGGAGCTCCAACCCCATGATCTCATTTACTGTCTCCTACGAGAAGGGAGCTCCTACCTCCTTAACAAGTTTACTAGCTATCACTAGAAGGAAGATTTCACTCTCTCACTTAAGGCTCCAACCCTTAACACCTCTTGTGGACCATGTTTCGTCATATTTCATACTCGATCCACCTGACTCAAAACATCAAAACTAGTAGGCCACCTTTCATTATGCTCAATACCAAACTGAATTATGAATCTTGAAATTCAATCACAGAATCAATTGAATCACTTTATCATTAGAAAAACAATTAATGAACTGAATCTCAATCAGCCATTTCAACTAGATCAAACCAATCCATAACACATATAAACTATAATAACCAGAGCGTACCAACCACTCATAAATAAGCCATACAATGTTTAACCATCACAGAAACAAAGTGTTGTTGTTGCAAACCTTGTTCATATATACTTCAAATTGTCTATGATACTTCTCTAAAATAGACCCATGTATGTGCACACTTCCTTTCTATTACACCTACGTACATATCTCAAATCACCGAATACCACATCATGAATCACTGCAACACTCAATTAACCATTGAAACATGCATAAATCATTGAACCAAGCACAAATCACTGAACCAATCAAAAATCACCATATTGTAGCATCATTAACAATCAATATTCCATTCGACTTTTAGCGGACTGCGATCACTTTGCTAGGGTTACAGAGATTGTGTCGGCGGCCTCGGCCCTCTGGGCGTCTGAGCGGGCTCCCTTCCCATGTCTCATTCTTTGCTTTGCTGCGCTACGCCTCCGGCTGGGTGATTAACTGCGCTGCGTTCTGGCTCTAGGCTTGGATTCTCGGATTTGTAGGGTTGCTGGGGGAATGAGCTGAGTTCCCTTGTCGCGCTCCTTTGCTATAGTCATGGGTGACCCTGGGGTTGGGGAATCCTCTCCCACCCCTTCGCTTTCCTCTGAAGAAGCCTTCTGGCAATTATTAACATAGAAAGGAAAGAAACGTCCTGCCCCAGAGATCCCAAAATTCATTAAAAAACTTGAGGAAGTGCCTAAGATAGCCCTACAAGAAGATCAGCCGATCAAAATTGCCCTTGCCCTTGCTGACAGAGGACTGGTCGGGCAATTTATGGGGCGTTGGCCCTCTACAAAAACCACGGATGATTGGATTCAACGCAACTGAAGGCCTCAGATGAAGAACAGTGTGATCTATTATGCGGTTGGTAGAGGTTTCTTCATTTTCGAGTTCACCACCAAAGAAGACCGAGATCTGGTTTTTAGGAATGGACCATATTTCATGGGAAATCAGGGTCTGTATCTCAATAAATGGACCTCGGACTTCAATCCCTCAGTAGATGTTCCGAAGGAAGTCCCAGTCTGGGTTAGGCTCCCCAACCTTCCAATCCACTGCTGGAGCTATTAGTCATTGCAAAGGATTGGGAACGGTCTGGGCAGATTCATTGACAAAGCAGACAATAAAGGCCAATACACTTGTGCAAGAATCTATGTGGAAGTTGACTTAGAGGCTGGTCTCCCCGAAGCGATTAAAATCACAGTGGGAGAATGGCATCACTATCAAAAGCTGGACTACGAACAACTATCGTTCAAATGCAGAACGTGTCATGAACATGGACACTTCCAACGGAATTGCCCCAAATCCCAGACTGGGACTAAGGAGGACGAGGAAGGATGGAAAGAAATCAAAAGAGGCAAGGCTATCCCTAGACCATCAGAGAAGAAAAATTCTGGTTCAGGGGAGAAGCCGCAGACCAATCTGAAGACCAATGAAGATCCAAAAGTTGGAACCTCCTCCGGTGGGAATGCAGAAACCATCGAGGCTCAAGAAGCACCTGAAAACTCAATGAAGGAAACAAAAGAAACGAGTACTGAAATAATCACCCCCCCAGCCTCAGGAGGCAATGAAGGAAATAAAGATAATGAAGAACACATAAGCCTGGCCTCCGAATCTGATGAAGACTCAGAAGGAAGAACCTATGAATCAGACAGCTCACAAGCCACTCCTATCAAGTCAGCCAGGGGTCGAAAATCCAAGAAGAAACTAAGAGAGGAGAAAATCTATTGGGATGTTCTCCAAGGCTCCCAAAAAACTCTCAAGGGAATGATGAATACAAGGTCAGGGCGCAAGCAGGGCTCGGCTCCCAAAGGAGCCACATCCTCCCAAGCCAATAAATAATGAAGTACATCTCCTAGAATTGCAGAGGATTAGGCAGCAAGCTAAAAGAAGATGCCCTGAAAGATATAGTTAGAATGTACTCGCCTGAAATCCTCCTAATCCAGGAGACAAAGATGGAGGAAACTCTCCTCCTCAATGCTAGCAAATCCTACTAGCGTAAAGGTATTGGATGTGCTGTCAGTGCAAGCGGTGCCTCCGGTGGAATCGCTACCTTCTGGGACAGCTCTATCTATGACCTGATTCAAAAAGATAGCTCCTCCCATTGGATTCTCATGAAGCTCCTCCATAAAGACTCCGACCATCAAGTAAGTTTGTTCAATATTTATGCTCATGTTCTTCATTCTGAGAAAAAATTCTGCTGGGACTCGATTTTGTCTTATCTCTCGCTGAACAACCCTGAAAACATTATCATAGCTGGTGATATGAATGTCACTCTTGCTGCAAATGAGAAAAGGGGAGGCTCCCTGGTCAGGGACCCAGCTAGGGAATGGGTTGAATATCTCATGTTGGGATGGGCGTTGGAGGATATCAAGCCCACATCTGGGAAGTTCACCTGGTCTAACAAAAGGGTGGGCCCAAACCATATCGCAGCTCGGTTAGACCGATTTCTGGTTCAATCCTCTTTCCTAACTTGTGGTCTTATGGCTTCGTCCAAAATTCTACCGAACAGCACCTCGGATCACAAACCCATTATTCTTGAGCTTTCCACGGATGAAAATCTTGGCCCTATTCCCTTCAGATTCAGTTCATTATGGCTTCAGCATGAGGGGTTCCAAGAGATGGTTTCAGAAGCCCGGAACAGACCAGTTCAAGGTTCCCCCTTCTATGTGTGGGAAGAAAAGATGAGGGGGCTCAAAAGAAGACTAAAGGAGTGGGCAAGAACGCTGAAATATCCCTCCTCCAAAAGGAAGATGGCCCTGGACAGTCTTGCTGCCCATCAATTATCTTTGGAAAATTCTGTTGTCACCCAAGACCTTCTTTAGAGAGAAATTGACCTGCAGAAAGAATTCCACAAAGCAAGTCGGGAAGAAGAAGAACTCTGGAGGCAGAAATCCAGAGCTCTCTGGTTACAAGCTGGGGATAAAAATGCCAGCTTCTTCCACAAGCAAGCTGAAGCCCGCAAGTAATTCAAATCCGTTAAAGAAATTCATCACCAAAATGTAGTGGTTAAGGACTTCGAAGAAATCAAGCGAGAATCTCACTCTCACTTCAAAGATCTTTACTCCGCCCCTGATGAACCACCATTGGATCCCCATGTCTATCCGATGAATTTGATCCCTCAATGTGTCCAAGATCCTAACAATGCTATGCTGACTGCTCCGATCAGCATGAATGAGCTTAGAAATGCATTGGACAGTATGGAACCGGACAAAGCTCCGGGACCGGATGGGTTCCCTGTTAGATTCTATCTTTCCTGTTGGGCCATAATCAAAACTGACCTTCTGAGAATGGTAAGGAAATCTCAAACTTGTGCAAAGATTGGAGGCAGCATCAATTCAACGTTTCTGGCCTTGATTCCAAAAGAGAAAGGAGCAGCTGATTTCAGCAGATTCAAGCCAATCTCGTTGTGTAACTCCAGTAACAAGCTAATAACCAAAATTATAGCCAATCACCTCAAGAAAATCTTACCTGCCATTATTCCTTAAAATCAAGGTGGATTCATCAAAGGGAGAAAGATTCTTGACAATATAGTGCTGGTGCAAGAAGCTGTTCATTCAAGCTACCACCGAAAGGAGAAAGGTATGGTGATTAAGCTCGACTTGGTAAATGCGTTTGACAGGGTAAAGCATGAATTCTTGTTTATGGTTATGAAGAAAATGGGCTTCTCTTCAGCCATCATTAACTGGATAAAAGCCTGCATTGCCTCCACTTGGATTGCGCCTTTGGTAAATGGACGTCCTTCAGATTTCTTCCAAGCCTCTAGGGGCCTCAGACAAGGTTGCCCTTTGTCCCCGCTTCTCTATGCGATTCAAGCCTCAGTTCTTAGCTTTCAACTGGACCATAACCATCAGACTCAAATCCTTCCTGGACTCTGCATGGTTCACCAGGTCAAAGACATAAATCATGCCCAATTTGATGATGATACGTTATTGTTGGGTGGGGCAAGCATAAACTCTGCTAAATCCTTCAAGAAGGAGATGGACAGCTATAGAGAAGTCTCAGGCAGCAAGATCAACTTTATAAAAAGCACAGTCTATAGCTGGAACTGCTCGGCCAAGGAATTATCAGATATTGCAAGGATTCTCCATATGGAAGGGTCCTGGGCCTGGGACTCCTTCAAATACCTGGGGATCCAAATCTTCAGGACCATTCCCAAAGTTTCCCATTGGTTGCCCTTGCTGGACAAGATTAAAAATAGAATTCATGCCTGGGGAGCTTCATGGCTGAATAATGCAGGGAAGATCATTTTGATGAAAGCGGTCCTCTCAAGTCTTCTGTTATATCAGCACTCCATTCTCCTGGCCCCTAAAACCTTCATCAACCAAATGGAAGTTCTTCTCAGGTGCTTCCTGTGGGAAGGGGGCAAAAACAACGAAAGAAGGTTGCACCTTGTTAAATGGGATACTATTAAAAAACCATTTATGGAAGGAGGATTACAAATCCACGACCTGGCTGCTCAAAATCTGGCTTTGGGAACCAAGCTGCTCTGGAACATTGTCTCCGGAAAACTTAGTTGGAGCAAGAAGGTCCTGTGGAGAAAATATTTTCATGGGAAGCACCTCAGATGCTTAGACCAACCTCCTCGTTCCTCCAAAGGTTCTCCTGTTTTTAAACTCTGCATCAAAGCTTTGGAACATTTTAGTCATAAGCTGTATTGGATTCCAGGTAATGCGCAAAAAATAAGAATCTGGGATGATCCTATTCTAGGTGATCAATCGTTGAGTCAGGTGGAAGATCTCACCAATATCAAAGGCTGGCTCCAAGCTCGCAATTTGAACACTCTCTGGGACATCTCCTCTTGGTCGGAGGATGGTCTCTGGGACAACTGGCAACTAGGGGAGGTCGCTCAGTGGCTGGAGGGTGAAGCCTCTGTTCTTTTGGATAATCTTCAAGGGAAAGCTCCATTAAAGGCTTCAGTAAAAGACAAACAAGGGTGGGGATCTATCACAGGTTCATATTTTTCTTCCGAAGGCTACAAAAGTATTATGGCCATCCTGAATGTTCCCCCAAATCTGGCTCAATGGAAATTTATTTGGGATTCCCCCTCTCTTCCCAAAATTGATTTCTTCTACTGGACGTTAGCCCACAATAGTATTCTCACTCGTGATAATCTCCGCAGGCACAGAATGGAAGGACCATCATGGTGCAATCTTTGCAAGTCAGAGGAAGAAATAACTAATCATTTGTTCTTATCCTGCCCTTTTGCATCAGATGTCTGGAAGGGGGTCCTTATGCTAAATTCTGATAATTTCGAGCTCCCCAGGAACATCCCAAACCTTTTCCAAACCTGGAGCAAACTATCTCCGTTTGGTCTTCCCAAAAATATCCAACTCAAAAATTGTTGGTTGTGGATCCCCAAGTTCGTATGCTGGAAGCTGTGGCTGGAAAGGAATAAAAAACTATTCAGAAATGAAAGCTGCAATCCGATCAAAGTCATCATCAAAGTTAAAGCTCTATTGGGAGAAACTCTAAATGCCAACTCTGCTAAAAGGACTGGGAAAGCTCTGAACAAAGAAGAGGAACTCTGGGTGAATGGTTTGGTCCCAAACCATAAAGATTGTGCTACCATTGCTACTAGCGTCCACTCCAATTGGGAAATCAGGTTGGAGGAGCAAGAGTTCATTAAATGGAGGTCGGCTCTGTATGAACATTTCCTTTTTTTTACGGGGCCTCCAAAGGCAACCCTGGTTTCGCAAGAGGCAGCGGTGTTCTATTGAGTCTGGATGACTCTGAGGTGTTAAGGTTTGCTTGGGGTCTAGGCAAGGAATCCAACAACAGAGCGGAGGCTCTTGCTTTGTGGCAGGGGCTCTCTTAGGCGATCAAAGGCAACTTCCTATCCATTTCAGTCTTCGGGGACTCCAGGATTATTATTCAGGCGCTGCAATCCAAAAAGAACCCTTCTCAGCTCCACTTATCAACCATCCTCAGGAAAATTAGACTTATATTTCCCAAATTCCACAAGATCTCTTTCTATCACATTCCCAGGAAATTAAACTCCCAAGCAGATATGGAAGCCAACCAAGGCATTCTGCGAAGAAAAAGTTCGTTGTCTGTTAACCAGGTCGATTTCTTTTGCAATATCCCCTAAGTAGTGGGTTCTGTGGACCTTTTGCTGCTGACTTAACGCCCTAAGTTTGTTCTCTGCTGTAAGTGCAACCAAAGGATTAAAAAGAAGGGCTCATAACGTGGTGTTCTGGGAAATCTAATGATGAATCCATTAACTGTTGTGGAGGGATCTATTACCTCTGGCTCCATTCAGTTTCCAGCGTACTGCTACAGGTCTGTAGATATAGCGTTGTTGTAGTCGATGCCTTCTGCTGATCAGTTTCCAGCAGTGGGGTATTATCAATCTCCGTTTAACTGTATTATGTATCAGCAGGAAAATCAGGCTCTCTGCTAGCTACCAGAAAAGCTCTGTAATCGCTCTTTGCCTTAGCGTTGGCACTCTATAATAAAGTTAACCGTTTTTGTCTAAAAAAAACAATCAATATTCCATTCCACATTGAACCTAATCAACATTGTCAAACAAAATCATTAACGTAGAGACATCATTGACATACTACAACAAATAGAGCATAACTCATCATATGTGATCATTAATCCACACTGCAAAACCTTGTAACATATATGCGACATCCATGAAACATATCAATATATGTATGTGTCTAGCATGCATATCACTCACATACAGATATCAACATACTGAAGACCATATCTCAAAATTATACTTGACCCTACAGAGATAGATATGTGTATGTATACTAATATCCAAAGACAAACTTGCATACAAATCTGAAAAATTTTGTTGCAAACATAACTTCATTCTCTACAACCTTTATTATCCAAACTACAAACTTCTGAATAATTGATTTAGATCACAACATGGACCCTTTTGTTTTTTGTTTTTGGCATCCTGTTTCTTGTCCTCTTCCTCTTTTTCCTTTAATCTGTCTTCCTCCCTTTTATTAGTCTACTCCTGTGCATCATCGATGTTCCCTTTCCCTCCTCCTGAAAGACCTTTTTCAACCTCTAGTGGTTTCTTGCCTCAACTGGAGACTGCCTGACTATAGGAGGGAGTGGAGCTCCCTCCTTTATGCCCCTCCATGGTGTTCAATGCTTGAATAATTTTTGTAAACCCTAGCTCTTACCAGTCATTGCCTTCTTTGATGTTGAAATCTCGTGATTCATTCATTATTAATATCATCATCAACAAGTCTTTCAATATTTGGGAAAATTTGTAATACCATTATATATCTATTCTATTTAAATGCACTCCACCTATGGATCTCATACTTTCAAGTGTTGTTGCATCATTATCTATATTGCCTCACATATATTACATTATAATGGGATATATCTTACCTCCTATTATAGATCACATGATTATGGACAAATGGTATAGGTTCTAAATATCATAAAACATCACTTAGAATTTTATACCTCTAATCTAACTTATGCACCATAGTGTGGTCTCCTTATCACTAAACCACTATCCAATCTTTAAGTATATTTATTCCATAGGATATCATTAAGGGTGCATGAACCTTGATCTTAAACTAATGTGCAAAGATATCCTAAAGAATGGTGAATTAACCTACATGTATAGTGCATGTATTTTGATGGAGATTATTTCAAAATAAAACCTAAATTTTTCTAAGGTTATCATTAACTTTATTGGAGAAGAAATTCATATAACAATATTAAGTTAAAAACTAAAATTAAAAATTAATTTGAGAACTATCTTCAATTTGGAATTTTATGGTGATAGTCAAAAACAAAACTAGATGATTAATCTATAGAAAAAAATTAATTTAAATTTTAATCAAACATAAATTCTATAAATGGAATTCAACAAAATTTTCACAATAAATGACAATAAATTGTATTGAAGTAATAATGATGTCAACATGTGGCTAGCTGTAGTTTCATAATGAAATGAAATTTAAAATCTATAGCATCATTAAAGTATGTAGAGAATAATAGATTTGAGACTTCTACGATTTGGATTTTGTGTGGTTATGTCTTCCAGAGTCATCACATTTACTGTTTATGTATCAATGTTTTGAACCATCCTCTGTGGTTCATCATCTTGATGATGAACCACAAAGGATGGTTCGAAACGTCGATACAAAAACAGTGAATATGTAGATAATGCCATTCTTAATTAAGGAAATCACTATTAATTTTGATGACGAGTTAATGGTTACCATAAAGTCATCAATACTAAATTAGTGGAGGACAAAAGTACATTGAAAAATAAATGAGTAAACAAAACATTTACCACAATACACTAGATTTAAGTGGAAGTTAAGAAATGGGAAAAACCATAGGGAAATGAGTAGATATAAATTTAGTCAATAAATGAAAATAAATACAACCACTCAATTCTTCGTAACACATGTCCCATTTAACCATAGATGATTCCTATCCTATCAATAACATTTTTTATAATACCATGAGATAATACTATGGGTCAATATTGTGGATTATCAATATCATGTTCCCAAATAGTTGTAACTTATTTAACTCTTTCTATAACATTTTAGAAGCATGAAGAAGTCAAAATATGATATACAGTTTCATTATTTATATTTGATATCACATATAGCAATCTCACACTTGAGACCAAATTGAAGATTGAGTGAATACTTTTTCTACTTTTTGTATCTCCTTGCTACTAATCCTTTAACAAGATGCATTTCATCATGTTTACATCAGCCCAACCAAGGTTCTACAAAATTCCATCCCTTGGGAAAATATTTGTGAACATATCAACTACATTACCTTCAATGTATATTTTCCCTAGTTGTAGTGTCCCATCATTTAGAATTTAATGAATCCAATGATATCGAACATCAATTTGCTTTACATTAGAATGATATGTTGGGTTTTTTGCTAAATGAATGTTACTCTAACTATCACAATGCATCACAATATTTTTCTTGTTTTATTCCTTCCTCTCCTAAGAATTGTTGCATCTACAACATCTCTTTATAGGCTTCTGTGGAAGCTACATATTCTACCTATATTGTGGAGAGTGATACTACTTTATGCAGTATAGACACCTAATATACTATATTGATTCTTCTAGGAAAAACTATGGAAAATGAATGAATTAGAACTATGAAAGCCTTCTCTCAAAAGCCTAAGATATTGTTCAACCTACAACAATATATATATATATATATATATATATATATATATATAATATATATTATATATATATATAATATATATATATGCATAATTTTTAATTTGGGTAAATAATAATGTTATGCTTAAAGGTTATATATATGCAAATATATATAACCTTTAAGCATATCATTATTATTTTACCCAAATGTAAAAAATAATGCCTAGTATCATTGAAATATCTTAAAATACACTTTATTTCTTCCCATTGTTATTTGTTATATTTACAAGGAATTTTCTTACCACTCCCACTACATGTGCAATATCTAGTGAGGTGCATACTATTTCATACATCAAGTTTCCAACTACTAAATAATATGGGATTTTACTCATTTCCTCCTCCTTTTTGTCATCATAAGGGCACAAATTACCATTGAGTTTGAGGTTGGACGCTATGGGTGTACCAATTGGTTTGTCATCAATCATGTTCAACTTGTTTAATGCCTTCTCAATATATTTTCCTTGTGACAAACGAAACTTAATTTTTCTTTCTATCATGCATTATCCCCATGCCCAATATTTTGTTAAGAACACAGTTATACTAAGAGGAGGAGGGAGAATCTATATAATAACATTTTTACTCATTCAAACATTCATGATATATAATAAAATAATCTCGTAGGTAGAGCATGAAACACCATAAATAAGTAGAAATGTATTTGGGAAAAAACCATGAAACTTGTTTTATAATAGTTCTTTATAGGAAACAATCTACTATAGACACCAACCCCTTTCTTAGTTCATTTAGAGCTTTATTTTTCACTAGACAAGCTATTGGTGCTTTCCTTCAACAAATTATTCCTAAATCAATGCACATTTGACTAAGTGTTATGGCATATGTTCAAGTGTTATGTTCTATTACTTATTGGGACATAAAAAAATTGAAGGGTTTGATAACCATCACTTTACCTATGATCTAGTGTACTAGCCAATGGAAATTTTGTTGCTATCTAATGTTAAAGGATGATTAAAAAGTAAACACTTTAATTTTTAGTGTTTTATCAACCTATTGCAAGAATCTCAAAACCTGGATAATACTAACAAAGGTTTCAAAACCAATGCCTTTTTATTCCTCAATATGGGAAACATTTCCATTGTCTTCCAACACTTTTTATGTCACTTGATGGCCATGGGCACAAGAATATCAGGATATTTGAGGATATGATAAATAAAACTTTATAAACTCTTTACGTGGATCAATTCAGTGTGACAGACATCACTTATTAGAAATTTTTCTATCTATTGTGTGACTAGGAAACTGTTTACGTGGATCAATTCAATGTGACAGAAATCACTTATTAGAAATTTTTCTATCTATTGTGTGACTAGGAGTGTTGGGGACCAAAGCTCCAAACTTCACTTTATACAAACATATTAGAAAAAAATCCAAAATTCGCTAACCTATAAAAAAACTATAAAACCAAGGTATTTCATACCTATGTTAAGAAAAAAATTATTGTCAATTTCCATTGACTTCTTTATCACTTGGTAGTCCTAGGAGCTAGGACATCAGTAAATAATACTTATAAAAATTCTCGGAATGGTGAAATTATGATAGACAAGCTTCGTTTTTATTAATATATGTCATTATTTAATGGCACCGAGATACTGAGGTACTAGAGGATTCGATAAATGATACTTTTGGGGAATCCTTACATGGATTCCTCCTAGTAGATAGACTTCAACTAACACATTTTTTCCATTAATTGATGGAAAAAGAAAGTCTTGGGGTTGTGGTGTTTTTATGTAGTTTTCATTCTCTGCTATAAAAATATCATCTCATTGAGAGCCATTTTCATATATTAGACCACCAAAAATACCACCTTAAGTCAATTTCTACTTCAAATTATGACAACTGTGCTTCTCTACTCCTTACATGCCTTAGATCTCTTATTTTCACAAATTTATCATCCGCCACAATGAATACTCTAAAAATGCATTCACCTCTCCCTGATGTATAGGATCTAATGCTCATCTATGGATCCAAAATGTATTCAATGGTTGCATTTACATATATGATCTCCCCTTGGCTTGGGATGACCTCCATATCAAATTTCCCCTTTAGATAGGAATCCATCTCATTCTACCTAGAACTTTGACATTAATGAGAACACAATATTCAAGAATGTCCCAATTTTCATTGATGGAAACCATAGACCAATGGAAATTTCAAATTATTTTTGCATTTCGTTTGTAAGCTTTTGGATCATTCTATTGACATAAATAACAATATGATATCTTCTTCATAAACCACAATGAATAACATATTTTCATTAATTGTTTTGATGTAATGATTTTTGCTTGTAGCTTCTCTTCTGAAACCTTTTTGTTGTTGATACTTATCAAGTCTTAAATACTAACCTTGGCAATATTTCTTTATTCCATAAAGTGACTTCTTCAATATTCATACACAAGCTTCATTTCCTAATAGGAGAAATCATTCTAGTTAGCCCTGGGTGGTACTTATATTTATTTGGGTTGTGGATGTAGTTGCTAAATATTACTATAGAAATGGTGAGCTACACCTTGTACAATGGGCTGGTTTTAATGTTTTCGCTCTACAGTTCCCATCATTAGCCTTTCCAACATCTTTCTGAGGATTTTTCCTGGCTTTGGATCTTATATCTCAATCCGACTCATGGTAGATTTTAAACATGGATTATTTAATGGCTCCTCGGGCTCCCTTGGGTGTCTGTGGGCTTATTTCATTCATCAACTTTAGAAATTGGATTAGCTTTCTTGGTGTGATAATAATTTGTAATCAAAAACTTGTTTTGGTCATGACAGATCCCTCATTCCTCCCAAACAAGGATAATGATGGTTTTCTACTTGATAGGATACTAGACTCCACCAAATCCATGTTGGACCTACGTAAAGGAAGGATGTTATGGAAGAAAATCATCATCAGTCCTTCCAACTTCTTTTAGAAGCTAAATTTCTTTGTCATCTTAGCAATATGGAACATTCCATCAATGGTTTATGTGAGCAGATTTTCACTCTCAATGCTTAGGTTTTGGCACTAGAAAATCCCATCTCTGGTAGCTTAGTTTGACATTGGTGGCATTGGTCCTAGCATTATCCCAAAGAAAAAGAAGACTCATCATCTATGGGGATCTGATTCCCATGGAGATGGTCGTACTTAAGGGATGGAATTAAATTGGCTTGCTGGTTGCCATATCGTTTCATGTTATCTTCTAAATATTTCTTTATTCTTTTGTTGTTCTATCATGTTCTTAGTAAAATAATTTTTTGTAGAATTTTGAACTGCAGCTCTAGAGTTGGCATCTTGTTTTCATGTGAAAATTTTCATCTCTATGGAAAAATATTACAATACTATTGTAAAGTTTCTTGCCCATACTCCAACATTTGTTAATGTAAATATCCTATATGTTTCCTTCAATAGTTCTAGAATCAAACTTGCCTAAATCATCTTCATTTATTCCAATTCCTTTGGAGTATTTGACTATGACTCATCTATCTTTCCATAATTCATAAGGTTTCTTGCTATTGTTCACTCTAATTTTTGTTTTACTTGGAGGGTAAATTATTGTGTTGACTACTTCTCCCCAAAATGTATTTGGTATATTGGCTTCATTCATAAATTTTCTATCCATTTCATGTACAATTTTGTTCTTCCTTTCTACAACGCCATTTGTGGTCTAGTCCAAGCTACTGAAAAATGTCTCCTAATTCCATGATATTCACAAAAGTCATTGAATTCATTAGAGGTAAACTCACATTTTCTGTCCAATATTATGTGCTTAATTTTTAGATCAAACTCATTTTCAACTAAGGTTTTGAAAGCTTTAAACTTCTAAAATACTTCAAATTTTTCTTTAAAAAGTTTAACACATGTGGTTCTTGTGTAATCATCAATAAGGAACATAATGAAACTCTCACCTTTTAATGTTTCTGTTCTTGCTAACACATAAAGGTCTATATGTATAGTTTCTAATGGATTTGGTTTTGAGTACTTCTTTTCCTTGAAGCTAACACTAGTCTACTTCCCATTCTAGCATGGTTTGCAAATAGTGTTGGCAGGATTTGAGATACTTGGCATATCTCTTATTGCCTGTGACTTGTTGAGTTTTATGAGATTGTCAAATATTATATGAGCCATCCTTCTATGCGATAAACAAATTCAATCCAGTTGTCCCATACAACATTTTTCTCCTTTAACTTCATTTAGAGAATATACATTACTTGAGTTCCTATTTACATTTGTTGCCAATCTCCTTGATCTTGCTTTCCCTATCTCACATCCTTCAAAACAAAATGTGATATCATATCCTTAATCACACATTTGACTAAAAATTAGAATATTTTGTGTTTTAAGCCTTCAATGAACATGGAATTTGTGTTTCATTATTTCCACTATCGAGACTAACTATGGCTTTTCCAACTATCCTTATTGATACATTATCCCAAAAAGTAACATTGCCTCCTTTCTCTTCTTTTAGAGTAAGAAATTTAATTTGATCCCTTATCATGTGCCTTGAACATTGAATATTAATTTACCATTGGTTTCCTTTTTTTGAGCAGATACTGTAAGTCCACATTCTTCCTTCTCCTACTTTTCTTACTCATTTTTCTATACCTTTGTATATTCTTCTCAATGCCTTGCAACAATACCTTCTTCTTTGTTTCATTTAGGAAAATTAGTTGTGCTTCTTTTATAGTCACAATTGTTAG